>SNQJ01S0143748.1:23843-40412 GCA_010110895.2 Picea sitchensis
GTTATTTGCTGCATACACACATATAAACACATCTAAAAGGTAGATCAGCAAAGTGTTTGAAGAAATACCTCACTCAGAAAAAGTTTTAAAAAGACACCAAAACAGTGATGATCCTTGCATAATGGCTTGGGATCATTACACCATAGCAATTGCAACACCATCCTCAAATGATGTTCATGCTCTTCCTCTGACTTGGAATATACAAGGATGTCATCCAAAAAGACAAAGACAAACTTGTCTAAATATTCCCGGAAAACACCATTCATTAAGCACATAAAAACAGCTAGTGCATTTGACAACCCAAATGGCACCACTGTGAACTCATAATGACCATACCTTGTCCTGAAAGCGGTCTTGCTTATATATTCCTCTTTAATCCTTACCCGATGATATCCTAACCTGAGATCTATCTTTGAAAATATCTTTGCATCCTTCAATTGACCAAAGAGATCATGAATCCTTGGCAGAGGATACTTGTTCTTTATAGTTACTTTATTCAACTATCTGAAGTCAATGCACGATCTCAATGTCCCATCTTTCTTCTTCACAAACAAGACTGGGGCACCCCAAGGTGACACACTTGGGCATTTATACCTCTTCTTCCGAAGTTCTTCAAGTTGCATTTGCAGTTCTTTCAGCTCTGGTGTACTCATTCTGTAAGGAGTCTTTGATACTGGAGTTGCTCCATGCATCAAATTAATAGAGAAATCAATATCTCTCTTTGGAGGTAGTCGTGGTACCTCCTTGAACACATCTTCAAAATCTTCCAGGACTGCATGATCCTCCAGATTTGGCACCTTATCCTTAGATGTTTCCTCCATATGGGATGCAAATATTTGACAACCTTTACAATAACACTTCTTCAACTACATTGTTGAGATTTCCCAGACAGTAACTGCCCTGGGAATTCCTTGGACCGTTCTTTGATTTCCTTCCTCATCTAGGCAAGTGAATGCCTTGTTATGACAGTCTAGTATGGCATGGTGTTGGTCCAACCAATCCATACCAATCAGGAAGTCATATGATCTGAAAGGAAAGATGTTCAAATCTGCCTTGGTACTCAGTCCATTCATGCTCACTGGACATGATTTAACCAACTCAACAACCTTTCTCTTGGCTCCTCTAGCCAGTTGCACCAACCAAGATTTGACATGCTTGCTTCTTGGAAATTGCAACTTTTCCACTACCTTTGGATCTATATAACTATGACTAGCCCCTGAATCAATTAAAATAGTAAATGCATGGTTATTGATCATACCTTCAACTTCAATCATGTGTGATTGAAACTCAACTTGCTTGTTGTACAGGGTTGCATAGATCCTTGGTATTCTACTGCACATGTCCTCCAATGTTTCTTCTTGATGAACATTGTGGGCAACTCTCACTTTGTCACTTCTATGAGGTAAATATCTATACTTGTGATCTCCTTTACAACCCCAACATTGCATAGGTGGTTGGCTTGGCCTTTGTCCACCTACTTCAACCATCCTGGGCTCTCTAAATACTGGTTGTCTTTGAAAATTATTTCTGAAAAAGGGTGTCTTGTTCCACTTCTGCCTGTGTTCCCTCTTAAACTTATTCTTGTCTTCCCAAGCTCTTTGGAAGGTAGGCTTTCCTTTATGTTGATCATATAAGAATTTCGCTCTCCTTATGGTTTCTTTCATAGTCTTAGGATCATCATATTGGATATTTTCACTAAGGAAAGATGGAATTCCACTCAAATATCTTTGGATTTTGACAGTCTCATCTTTGATGAAAGGGACATACTTCAACAACTCTGGGAATCTTCTTTCATATTCATCTATAGTCATGCTGCCCAATTTGAGTTCAAAGAAATCTTTCATCTTTTTGTCACAGTATCTCTTAGTTAAGTATTTATTTTCAAAGTGTTTCTTGAATTCCCTCCAAGTAACAATATTCTCTTTGATATGTTGTACTTGCATAGGCTGGTCCCACCACATGGATGATTTTCCTTTCAGTTGTTACATTGCAATTCTTCCTTCGGCATGGGAGGAGTAATTTTGCAGTTGGAAATATTTCCTCATGCCAAGAAGCCATGTCTCAACATCTTCCTCCTTCTGATGCTCTCCATCAAACGTAGGAGGTTTAATCTTGTTCATTTCACCCTTCAGTTCATCCACTCCAGATCTCCTATGCTTTTTGGTAGGAGATGGACTTGAACTACTGTGTGCCCTGCTCTTGGAGTGCCCTTGGGAACGATGATGGTGTCTGCCGACACTCCTTGATTTTCTCTTCTCATTAGGAAACCTGTGACTTCCTGATTTACTAGAGTCACTCTCCTTATCCAATTTCTTTTCTATTCTTTCCAGGCTCTGCATCAACTTTATGTTGAATTCTCCCTGTTGTTCCCTAGCTTTCATGAGCTTTCTGTTATATGCTCGGTGAGTCTGGACATCTTTCTCCAACTTTTCAATGATTGTCATCATGTTTCCTTCCTTATCTATCTCTTCTTCATGCCCATTGGAGTTCAATCCTTCAACTTCTATATGGACATCCATTCCTCTAACTTCATTTTCAGAACTGTAAGCACCATGTGCCTTTCCCATTTCTTTTCACTAAGCGACAATTTGGTTCGGTTCTGACAATCGTTAACTTTGCAAAATGTGCAGTCAACCAAAATTTTGTCAGGCTATCTGAATTTAATACTTTTTCAAAATAAACTAATCTGATTCAACAAAACAATATCATATTCCATTTTCTGCAGGTCTTGGTCAGTCAAGAACCCCTCGGCTTCAATCTCTAAGCCCAGTTCTATACTACAACAAATTTCGGGCATTAAACCCTTTTCTTCAGCCCTTGGTTCACATGTGACCACGGTTGTGACCCAATGCTTATGATTTGGGTGCTTATCTAGAGTTTTGCAACTTCGGGCTACGGGCTTCGGAGGTTTTCCATTTTTCCGCACGTCCCAACATCACAGAACAATGAATTGTAGAACACGCAAAAAACGACAAATCTACGATTCACCTTTCTTCATGCACCATTTCTTCCAAAGTGTCAAGTCTCCGGACTCCATGATCTGGCACCACGCGTCCACTAGGGCCCACGGTTTTCATGCTCGAATTAATAAATGTCGAAAATGTCACATCAACTTTAGTACTTTTCAAATTGCAGGGACATGGGTTGGTGGTTTTGGAGTAACCAACTGATCGTTCTGCAATTGTCCCCATGTTGACACGCACCCCTTCTGGGAAAACGTGGTTTGGATTGCGGGACCGCCCTGTAGAATTATCTGTCGCGCAACTTTGATCTCCACAATGCCTCCCGGCCCTCGATCTTGATAGATCGTGACCAAGTTAATGCGGGCCCAATCCATCTAACTTCTTCGTCACGCTTAAAGAACCTTCTGCCACCACCAGGAGCACCACTCGGCAGGACACACAAAGCTGACACGTGGTCCAAACAGGCGGGTGACATATATCATGTCCTGACTACATTTCCATCTTACCAAGGTTCTTAACTCACTTACACATGGCACACATACCATGTGTCCACGTCATCCCTAGTGACGTTAGCAGGCCACGTCACTTCGGTACTTCAGGCTTCGAAAGATTTCACCTTCGCACACCCTATTTCTCTCGAACGTCGAAATCCCGAACAAGCCGATCTTATGACACGCGTCTCTTGCGACGAACAATCCATATTAAATCTGGACTTCGGGACTCGAGAGTTTGAGTATCATCACACTCCATTTCTCCTGAATGTCATATTCTCAAACAAGCTAACTTGCCGACACGTGTTCCTTGCTTGGATCGATGGACAGGAAATACATGAAGTTCGCTCTGTATTCTCTACATGTGACCGAGAACTGTGACCTCGGCTTAACATTTGGGCGCTTATCTCACTTTGTAAGATCGACAATTGTGTTTTAATGAACCGTGAAGATCAACGGCCAGGAGTGATTGCGAGAACTCAACTTGCCCAAGCTTTAATTTCCTTCCCGATCTCCGCAATGTGAAGATGCTCGTCCGTAGTGGTATCGATATCCACCGTTGATCTGTTGATCGAGAAAGATCAACGATCCTGAGGGATTGTGGGGTATCAATTTACTCTCGCTTTAATTCCCTTCCCGATTTCTGCAATCGCTCCCCATCGTCGATCTCCCCTCAATGAGATATGACGGTAGTGATTTAATCTTTGCTCGATTTGACGGCTCAACTTCAAACCTTGCAATTCCAAACCCCCGGTTACTGCAGTCTCTTTTCTCTGTTATCTTTCTTGAACCGCTATACCTCCTGAGCTTCCAAAAATGACCAAGGTGTTCTCTTGGCACTCTGGAATGCTCTGAATTCAAATTTTGTCCTTCTCAACAACAATTTGCTCTGAGATTTTGATTCCATAACCACTTATACGGCCTAATTCAGGCTCAATGTCAAAAACTGGGCTCTGAACTTCAATTTTGTTCATTTCAACAATAATTACTTTATGAAACTTTTGCTTTAGTTTCCACTAACATGGCCCATTCAGGCTCAGTGTTGAAACCATGGCTCTGATACCAATTTGTAATCTCCCTAGCCACCAACAAGTCGGGCAACGTCACTTCAGAATTTCACTATAATACCATTTTGTGGCAGCCCCGACCACCCAGGCCGGGCCATGTAACACCACCAACAAACTGCTAAGATCTGATAGCAGGTTAATTGTTCATCCCGGAGTACGTATATATTACATGCATTTCTAATGAAATAAAAGGCAATAAAATATACTACTACCATACTAACTCATGTGAAATTGACAGTAAATCATACATGAAACGAAAGCACATGATAACATTGTAAGAATCACATAAATGCACAACAAACATCATTAAACACATAATTGATACTTGTCTTTGGATTGTGAAGACCACTAACTGCGTGCAGACCTTCCACGAACCTCCCAGCCTTAAACCACATTTCTCATCACTCTCAGCAGTGGGTCACCCCCGAGCTGGGACTAAACTCCACCGGGCAAGGGATTCCTAGGCTTGTCAAGGCTAACAAGAATGTCGTGCAATTCAACAGGAAGGATTCTCTCAGGAGCCACTTACACCCACTACTCACAAAATCTCATTCCCCACATGCCTGTCCCACCCCATGCGTATACACCTTCACTGTCACATAGTTCATCAGCTACTCCACCTCCCTTCCGGGGCTTCAACAACAAGCCAGACATGAACTCTCAGAGATCTGTAGTTGTTACTAGACTCCCTCCAGGAGAATTCACTTCCTCGGCACACTCTCCAACCTGGAGAGAGTTGCTCACAGGCCTGGCAACCTGCCTCTTCAATCTACAAGCCTAACAACCCACCTTTGCAACCACAGGCCTGACAACCTGTTTCTTCTATCCAACTCCTTAGACAAATGTGCAAGGGCGGAGGCAATGACAAAACTCGGGTAAGGCAGAGTACGACTCAACAAAATACCAGTGCACGCAAGTTACAGAGGTTCACGATGGCCACAGGTTCAATAATGGAGAAAACGGTTGACTGCGTGCTTGCTCGGTGCGTGAGTGAACTTATCAGGATAAAGGTGTCCGACTGGTCAGAGAATGGCGAGAATGGTGAGAGTGTGAGAGCCAACTGTGTGTCCCTGAACCTCCATGAGTACCCCCCCCCCAAAACAACAAGAATTCCCACTTAAAACTGCATGTGCCTAAGATGACACCTGTCGCTCATGAAGCTCATTCCTTTCCATTTGGAAGTCATTCCCTCTTCCCAAAGGAACTTAGGATATAATCATATCCTTATATCAACATTTAGAATAATAATAAATTATTCTTGGATTTAAGCTCTTAAGCTTAGTCCCTATTTCTAGCCTCTTAGTCCCCTCTCCCTTACCCAGCCTAGTGAAGCTTAGTCCCCCATACTATTTCTTCGTGGTCGGTCTACACACATCGATGTTTTTATATTAATAATATGAATATTTACATGTACACAATAGGCTTCTAGCCTTTGACACCTAGGCTCACCGGCCTAATAAACACTTAAGCCTATCATTTTATAATTGCTTGGCTCACCAACCTACAAAACATGTCACAATTCATAAACACAAGTGGGGCTCGTCCTTGGGGATACTACACTTCACCTCCTCAACCCCTCCTTGCTACCTCACCACCGCTATCCCTGCACATGAATAAATTATATTGCAATATGTTGAACAAAGTAGAAGAACAAGTAGTAAGCAATCTGAGTTTTCACTCATTCATTGCTATTGTTAGTGGCTTGTTGTTGAGATAATGAATGATTACACCTTCAACCTTGCAAATAATTACACATAAACATGGGTAAATTTTAATCTATGTTAAGCTTCTGAATACTTTTATTAACTGGTTTATCCTAGCACCACTTCAATTTTTGTTGATATTTGTTACAAAATTATCATATGTCTGTAGATACCTAGAACTTACAACCCTATGCCAATGCAACAAAGAAGTTGAACATACCAAGGCTGATTGTAGAAGTCAGACATGTCATCCTTCTCAACATTCCTTCTTTCTTCCCCAACAACAAGCTTTAAATACCTGCTCTTTGTGGCTATCAAATCATTAGCATTTATAAACTTCATGGTAGCATGACTAGTTGAATCTTTTCAATGGCAACACGACGAGTTGAATCTTCTACGATTTTCGACCATGCAACCTCTAAAATGGAAGTCCAAGATGTTGGCCCCGTGCATGGTTTTTCATTAAGCAATAAACCCTAGCTCTGACCTTGAGTGGACCTATATGAAAAGAGCTCCACATCATTCACTACAATCAAAATGAGTGAATCCATGTTGAACCTAAGCTTGAATTTCAAATGGATTGTGAGCACCTCAAATATAGGGTCCCTCATCCTTATTTCATACAGAACTGCACGAGTGCCTCTGATAACCGGGCCCACTCTGATTTTCACAAGAGACATTTTCTCTTTCGAATATTAAATACTTGGTTGGATTTGAAGTGTCAATCTTTCCTTATTTTTAGTTGTGGTTCATGGGTTCAATTCCTCATAGGAATTTTTTTGTGTTGTTCCAAAATTTGCTTGGCAGAGATGTTGGATGGGCTTCTTGAAACACGTGTATTCAAAGTAGGATTACTGGGAACAAGCAATCACATCATTCATTGTAGCGGGAATGAGTGAATCTATGTTGAACCCAAGCTTAAATCCTTTCAAATGGTTTGAGAGCACCTCAAATACAAGGTAACTAGTTTGAAGCCTTTCAAATGGATTGAGAGCACCTCAAATATAGGGTCCATCAGCCTTATTGCGTACAAAACTGCATGGGTGCCTCTGATAACCAGGCATGCTCCAAGTTGCACAAGAGACATTTTCTCTTTAGAAACTCCAATACTTGGTCGACTTTGAAGCATCGATCTTCCCTTATTTTTCATTTTGGTTCATGGGTTCGATTCCTCATAGGAAATTTTGTGTGTTGTCCCAAAATTTGCTTAGAAGAGACATGCGTTGGGTTGCTTGAAACACGCGTACTCGAAGTAGGACGTCTGACAACAATCAAATATTCATATGATGACAAGAAACAATTCCAACATGTGATAACCAACCTATCAATGTCAAATTAAAGTCTCTGCATTTGCTAACTTAGGCTTTAGACTAGTTTGGTGTATTACATGGAAAAATAATTTGATCTTTTATCTTCATGTCTTGTTGACACATATATGACTCAACTCTACATGCACTTATACATTGTTGCAAGAGTTGTTCCTACTAAGATCGGGCGTTTGTAAGGACTTCGAGAGCTTCTTCTCAATATCTATGATTAAAGACTCGAGAAAATAGTCGTTCCACGTGTTATCCATTTAGTGAGAGAGGTTTGGGAAGGTCAGCCAAATGGAGGACTTCAATTTAAACTTCAAACATCTTATGGATAACGTCTGGTCTCTCAACCATCATCCACGTTGTTAAGTGATGGTAATATTTGTTGACATTTGTTGACACTTATCATGAGCCAGAGCCAAAACATGCATACGTAAGTGCTCAACCACTAGCATTCACACAATACTCATCTGGGATTTAATCAATTTATGTAATCGAAACTCACACAATGCTCCTATAGTCCCAACAAAAATAAATTCCCTCAAAGTATAAAGGTATAGTTCATTTAGTCAAAATAGAAATACAACATTGATTTTGTGAAAGTAAAGAAAACATAATTGTATTTAATGAAATGATTGTCTTCTTCAACATCATCACAACAAACACATTGACCTACAAATGTACTTCATCAAAAAGCTCATTCATGATTGTGCTCTTGAAGTGTTCTTTTTCCCTACAGATGATCAAGTTGTAGGCATTTTCACAAAGTGTCTTACAAAAGTGAAGTTTTCCAGACTTCAATCTATGTTAGGAGTTCAAGAAGTTGTCGTAAAGGGGGGATATGATTTATTGCATCCTTCATTCTCCTATTATGTCACCTTTGTAAATCGTTCAATCCCATCCCAAGTTGTTCTTGAGGGGGGATGTTAGGATATTTAGACACTTAGGAGTTAGTTAAGATCAACTTGGTCTATTATGTCTTTAGGTAAAAGTGTGTTTCTTAGTATGCATTTGTAGTTATGTAATCCAAAGGTCATGATATCTTCTAGACATAAAGTGATTTAATGGCTCATATTCTCCTCGATACTAACGACTATAGTGATCCATGACTTAACACTCAATTGGTCCATGATCTCTATTTAAAGACCATGGAAGGTCGTTTGTTGAAGATTGATTGTAAGAAACTCTTATATACAAATTTTTCTTTTGCATTAATATATTATCTCAAGTGGTTGCATTGGTTGAGGCCATGGTATGTTTGCCTCTTTGAGAGTTTTAACCACATAAAACACTAGTGTATTGATCTTTGATCTAGTTGTGTGAGTGATTGCTTAAGGTGTCTGTCCTATGTGGAAATACGCGGTTTTGTCGAACAAAGACTTGCCTTAATAGCTTGTGGTGGCTAGACCAATGATCAATCAAACTTCATTGTATTTTAATGACAAACTCAACATTTTGGTTTTATCAACTAATTGGATCACACACCAAATTGTTTGTTACATTTAACCTATACAAAATACATTGCATGTCTTTATTATCTAGACTAATTCTAGATATCCAACTCCAAGCTACCTTTCATATAAAATATAAAATTATTTTATTCAATCCAACCTTTTACATACAAATTTAAAATCGTTTATCTAAATCACAACCAAAAGTTCCTAAAATGATCTTCATATGCCATCTTAATAGTAGGCTTACATAAACAATGAGTAACACAAAGTTAGTAAAGTGATCTTCAATTGCCATCCTAATAGTAGGCCTACATACACAACGAGTTAGAACTAAGATACAGAAGAGGTTCACATTCCAAGCTTAATTGTATTTAATCCAACCTTTCACACAATTCAAAATCATTTCAACAAAAAGTCAACGAGTTAGAACTAAACTAAGATATAGAAGAGGTTCACATTCCAAGCTTAATTGTATTTGATCCAACCGTTCACACACAATTCAAAGTCGCCTCCAACAAAAAGTCCATGCATCCAATGTTATCCCCTTAAGGGATGTAGTACAAAATCAAGATGGTCACACTCTAAAAGTATCAAAGGAGTGGGGTGGGTTAACTAGAGAGTAATTTTCTTAATGTCATTTTTTAAGAGATGTAGTACAAAAGCAAGATGTTCACATTTACATTTTAAAAGTATAAAAGAAGTGGGCTAACTCACTTTAAAAGTATCAAAGGAGTGGGAGAACTCGAGCAATCTTCTCAATGTCATCTCCTAAGGATGTAGTACAAAAGCATGATGGTCACACTTACATTTTAAAAGTATCAAAGGAGTGGATTAATTCGAGAGCAATAATTTTCTCTCATGAGTTACTTTTCAAGCAGGTCTTTACATCTTTTTCTTTTAAATTTGGGGCTAATCTAAATCTCTGTCGTCTTTCCTTTTTAAATTTACGGCTAATCCAAATCTCTTATCGATTTTCTGAGCATTTAAATTGGTTTAAAATGGAGCAAAACTCCTTAGATAAAGTTTTGAAATACATGAAACTTTGATTAGAAACTCAAACTACCCCTGAAAATCTGACTAGATTGAAACCCATTTTTTTAATCTGTTTGCTCTTATTATCAAATTAGGACCTCAACACCCTTACCCCGCTAGCAATGATGCTTTAACCCAGTAACAACTTTCTTAGGGACAACTTTCACCGATGTGCCTACTTCTCGTTACGCCGAAAGGTGTATACCTATTGACAATGGGCACAATTAATCACCTTTTAATTATAAATTTCAATCTTAGGATTGGCAATTTAAGATGCTGGCATATTCTTCGTCGTCCTCTCTAATCAATGGATGAGATTTTCACATTTACT
Organism: Picea sitchensis; assembly: GCA_010110895.2. Taxonomy (NCBI): domain Eukaryota; kingdom Viridiplantae; phylum Streptophyta; class Pinopsida; order Pinales; family Pinaceae; genus Picea; species Picea sitchensis. Next base: position 34,198 of record SNQJ01S0143748.1, read on the forward strand.
AAATAAGATTAAAAAATTACTTGCTCATCACCAAATTGTCACGTTCAGTGATTAAAAAATAATAACACTGATTAAGAAGCTGGACAGATGCGTATGGCCCGATTAAAAAGCTGGATGCTCATCACCAAATTGTCACGTTCAGTGATTAAAAAATAATAACACTGATTAAGAAGCTGGACAGATGCGTATGGCCCGATTAAAAAGCTGGACAGATGCGTATGGCCCCGTGGATATTAACTGCTACCGTTTCATTTGTGTGGGCGTGGATGTGAAATGCTACGGTCTGTTCGATTCGTATTGTATCTATCTAGGGTTGCAACTTTTGGCATTCCGTTCGGTTAAGCCAGCCGTCATTCCTTCGATGAAAAAGCCAGCCGTAAGCCTTTCGGCGTTCACCAGCCGTGAGTACTCATGGCTGTGCTAGTTATTATAACTATCTATAAGAGTTTTGAGTCATAAATGTCTTGGGTAATACTATCTATAAGAGTTTTGAGTCATAAATGTATTGGGTAATTCAGAGATCGTCGCACATCCCTAGTTCAAGTAGGACCTTGGCGTTCAACTCCCATCATTACATGAAATATTTACACATTTCACTTCACTATTTACGATGTCGTGGTCTAGGTGTTACACTTCGATCAACATAGAATCCAGGAATGTTTATGTCCCGGGGTCAGCTGAAGCAAACGTTGACAGGGCTGGCTCTGCTATGTTTGGGAAGCAGGTAGCCTTCAATGACAATCAGCTAAGTATTGAAGAACTCTCCAATCCCATAGATTTTATCGACTTTTCTGTCAATCAAGAGATAAGTAGACGGGGTGCACAACTCCTTCGGCTGAGTGTTGAAGCATTCCCCATCCCATCCCATAGATTTTATCGACTCTTCTGTCCATCAAGAGCTAAGTACAGTGGGAGCACAAGTTCTTCGTAAGGTCGACAAAATTGAGTGCAAGGTGATAGCTTTCATGAAATCCATAGTCGAAGACATTACAGAGATAACGATGCGGATTCCGGGGATGTCTTCTCTCCCTCAGACAGAGGAGGAATTAGCAGAAAGCAGGGAACAAGAAGCCATTTCCAGATCCACAGGAGGACCAAAGCCAGCAGAATGCCTACAGTTACGTCTACACATAGGAAGCACCAGAAGTCCAATACGAAGCATGTAATAACCTTGTCGTTTGGCATTTGACTACTTATTTTGTAAATTTTGTCAATTACCGGCAACCATCAGTCTGTACTCTGTCAGTAACAATAACTTCATATGACAGAACGACAAGACAACTTTGAACCATCAGTCTGTACTCTGTCRGTAACAMTAACTTCATATGACAGAACGACAAGACAACTTTGATGTCTCCGTTTTTAATGGAGTCAGCTACAATGAACAGGGCCAAATCAGGAAAATCTTTTGTAAATGTTCAGCGGGAAAGAACGTAGTTATATCAGCACTGGAATAAATCTTGGCAGTACTTCTCGGGATCTATCCAGAATCAGAAACTAACTCTTTTAATAAATCCTTCCGCACAACTACTAAACATTGCTTGTCTAATAATCCATATTACATCTGATCAACAGACAAATAAGGCTATGTTGATGGTCTGGAAACACTCAGGCAACTCCAATTGCACTCAGACGCAATCAGGCCTCAACAAATTATTGAGAGTAAACATGTGTCCATCGATTACCAGTACTTTAAAAAATAAAGAAAACTGTATAGTCTGCGAACACTGTAACACCTGATAACCAACAGCTCTTCGCTCTCTCTACATAAAGATTGTTTCAAAAAGTCACGACTGCTTCCCATAGACTATCAAGTTAAATGCAATACCTACATGTCAAAGAACTCGTTCATATTCGGGTCCCGGGTCTATTAATTATCGAAATTAATCTTAACGAAGCTCATTAGAAGCAGGTCTTAGATGGCGCCATGGCAGAACTTCCAGACCTGCCGAAATATACAGTATCACAACTAATAATAGGCATTTTATTAACAGACATCAAGGTCGAGTGAGTAGAATGTCTGAAATAGCTTCCTACTTTCCTTTTCTTTTAATCAACCACATGAGATTCTCAAATCAAATCAATCGAGCCAACACATTATGCTCAGTCTTCCAAATTTCAAAGAAACTAAAATGAAGGAAAACTTATTTTGAACTTTTCAGTAAGAAAAATGCATTTGCTCAAAAAATTCATTTCATACAACATATTAAAGAACGAGAACTTTTCTGGATGAAGTTCAGGAGTCTTAACTGAAAATCTCCGAGTAGAAAAGCTTTCTGAAGGCCGTGCGATCGATTCCTTGTGAGAATAAAGGTTTTTTTCCGGGCGAAAGATCTTTGAAGCGGATCAGACGTAAAGCTCGCTTGACATTAAAATCTTGCGCAGTGTAACAGAGTTTAAACCCTTAGCAGTGGGATGCAATAAAACAAGTCCCACTATATCGGTCTTCGGATTCCCTCTGAAACCGGATTTGCAGGCCTCAAATTTGGATCACAAACAGAGGCGAGACAATTCACTGTCATCATCAACTACTTATTGCTTTGGGACTGTAGTCTGTAATAAAGGAGCTGCTCCTCCATGTGACCGCAAATAAACATGAATTTGCCCGGTAATCTAACATTTGTTTATAATATTCGGCATATTTGAAATCAAGCCGTGGATTCTGCCATTAACTCTCTATATTTGAAATCAGGCCGTGGATTCTGCCGTTAGCTCTACTAATTTGGAGTGTGGATTCTTAGCGCGGCTTCCCATACTATGATTCCCTTTCCAGGATTGTAGGGACAACAAAAACCTGACTTTCTTTGGAGTACGTGTATTCAATTACTTTCCACTATGGCAAAAGGTGTATAGCATGTCAGATTCTCAGAGGCCTAGACGTTAACGGCATAAAGGACAAATTACTACGCAGGCGTTTCTCTTCCGATGTGCATTCCAAAAATATTCCACAGTCCACCATTTTAAAGGGGTGGGTTCACTATTATTGCAAAGTTCACGCAAGCACATGAGTATAACCACATTTGTAGGGAAAGGTTCACTATTATTGCAAAGTTCAGTTCAGCATTTTGTGTCAAGCACGTGAGTATGACCACCACTCTATGGACATAATTTGTACTAACTCCACATTAAAATGTCATTAAACTAATAAGGTGTATAGGCACCATCTCCATCTCTATAAATAAAATACCAACTATTCAATAAACTCATCTCCAAGGGTGCGTGTTTTGTAAGCTTTTTTTTTATGGGTAAAATTCTTATATATCATAGTATTTTAATGTGTTTTTTTAAATAATTAGAAAACGACCGTACTATCAAAGATTTTTATTAAGTTTTATCACCTTTGTATCACAGTGAGATTATTATTTTTATTTGATAGTATCTAAAATTTGTCTCATACTAATGAGTTATAATCAATCAAGAAATAGTATCTAAAGTTTGTCTCATGCTAATGAGTTATAATCAATCAACAAGAAGTAGTATTTTTATCCTATCAAATAATATATGTGAGAATTTTACTTTAGAATCATGGAGAGAGTGGGCTTTCACTCTTGCCTATAACAATCAAACACAAATTCTTTTTAATTATTGATATTAAACTTGGCGTTTTGTGAAAAATATTCTTCTAAATTCGTAACTGTTGTTGATGCGAATCTCACGTTTTGTGAACTTTTTTTATGATTAATTTTTTTATATATTATAATATGTATTTTTAAAGAATTAGAAAACAACAACGACATCTCTGATATATAGTTAAATTATGATTTGAGAGTATCTGAAATGTTATAGTTAAATTAATTAAATTATTATTTGAGAATATCTAAAATGACATTTATATTAAATTATGATTTGAGAGTATCTAAAATGTTATATTAAATTATGATTTGAGAGTATCTAAAATGTACATCTCTGATATATAGTTAAATTATGATTTGAGAGTATCTGAAATGTTATAGTTAAATTAATTAAATTATTATTCGAGAATATCTAAAATGACATTTATATTAAATTATGATTTGAGAGTATCTAAAATGTTATATTAAATTATGATTTGAGAGTATCTAAAATGTTATAGTTAAATTAATTAAATTGTTATTTGACAATGTTAAATTATGATTTGAGAATAACATTCCAAAATAGAATATTAAATTATAATTTGAGAGTATTTCAAATGTTATAGTTAAATTAATTAAATTATTATTTGATAAATTAATTAAATTATTTTTTGACAATGTTAAATTATGATTTGAAAATAATATTCCAGAATAAAATGTTAAATTATGATTTGAGAGTATCTCAAATGTTATAGTTAAATTAATTAAATTATTATTGAGAATATCTAAAATGATATTTATGATTTATGATATAGAGTTAAATTATGATTTGAGTGTCTAAAATGGCATAGTTAAATTATTATGGGAGAGAATCTAAAATTTGACTAATTTTAATGAGTCATGATTTAACAAATAATTTTATCTTTATTTTATAGAGAATAATATATATAGATTTTATCTTATAATCATGAAAATATAAAAAAAAATTTGATAGAAAATAATATTTATAGATTTTATTTTATAATCATAAAAATAGAAAAAAGAAAAAGTAGTTTTCATTCATACCTACTAAATATTAATAAATACAAATTCTTAAATATTGATGTTAAACTGAGTGATAGTTAATCAATAAAAAGCTATTTAACTCAATAGACATTTTTATATATTTTATAAATGATTTTAAAAATATATTTTATCTTTATAAAATATTTTTGAAAAAAAACAAATTTAAGATTAATATGAATTAATATATATATATGATCAATATGACGATAATTAAAGTTTCCAATTCAGGAAGAAAGAACAATATGCGATGCATATCTTCCCAAGGTATACTATCTGAAATCATGGATTCAAGGATAGTCTTATCTGAAGGCAATTCAACATCCAATAAATCATGTAAACTGGGACTCGAGGACTCACAAATATCGGGGTTCAAGGTCTCACAAACAGTAAGATCAGACTCAAGAGAAAACTCAAGATCGCTCGGGCCAATATGGGGAAGCAAGGGCTCTCGTGCCCCATTGAATAAACACATGATCAATTGTCAAGACCTTGTATCGAGAAGGAAAACATGACTATAAAGGCTCCTTCCCAGAAGAAATTGAACACCGAGGATATGATGCCACATAATTCACTTGTGGAGGGGTAGAGTCTACTCGAATACTAGGAACATACAAAGGGGTAACTTGAGCTAGAGTCGAATTAAGATGGTAATTATCAAATGAAAGATGATCAATAGTGACAATGCTTTAGTTGTGAGGAAAATGCACCACCCGAAAGAGTGTAGACACCACAACGTTCATAGCATATACATAATCATGCCTATTATCCCCGCTTTTTAGGGATAACTAGGAGATCATGTCTCGAGGCCCATAGGTCCTAGACATGGAGTACTGAGAGCAGCATTGACCTGAGCATGGCCCTGGAGGGCCCATCCTTTTCTTCTTCCATTAGCTTTGTCTTGTCAGCGACAACATCATCCATCACCATCAGCTTGGTCCTGAATCAGAAGAGGTTCTTTCTCCATGAGGTAATTGGTACAGGTATCATGGTATGTGTCACTTTTGATCATTAAAACCTTTAAATATATGCATCTGATTCCTTTTATCTCTAAAAACTACTTGGATCTTACATTTGCCCACTTGACCATGATTGGAGGAATTGACAGGGTGCCCTAGCAAGCCTGTGCCCATAGGTTTTGGTTTTCCACTAGGGAAATTTCAGAAGAGCCATCGTCCGCTCCCATCATAACACCACTATTTCATCTTATCTCCTGCTCATTTATCCCATTCCCCTTGTCTGGGCATTGGGTTGACCTATTTACAGGATGGCACCTTATCTCGTGGGAAGGAGGGGCTAAAGGCCCAGAAGGTAAAAGCAGCTGGTAAAATACAAAAGCCTAGAAATAAAACCTCAAGATGCTTCACCTAGCGATCCCTGAGAAGGCAGTAAAAAGCCTCTCAGCAAGAAACAAGAGGGACCCGAAAAATAACAAAACAAGACCTAGTCAGAGGATAGCGGGTCTCATCACGAGCCAGCCTATTAGGTCCATGGGTACCTAACAGTATGACATTGCCACCATGTGGTTACCACGCCAGGGCAGTGACCTTTGGTTGCATGGCCAAAGGAAAGGGGGTCTCATCACGAGCCAACCTTCTCATC
>SNQJ01S0143748.1:44816-61197 GCA_010110895.2 Picea sitchensis
AAAGCAAGAAAAAGAATAAAGGCAAGAATGGGCTTGGAAAAAATGCATCCATGACAGGTACAACTCGCCTTCTACAAAGGAACCCACAGGTAACACTTTTGCATCCTTGGCTCTCACTGCACCCACATGTTTGGACATCCCCTAACCACATCACCTCACTTACATGGCTTGGATTAGATCTTCTTGGAAACTTTCCTTTTCTTGTGGACACTAGCCCAACAAGACGCCTTGTCCTTTTCTCCAATCTTGTATTACAGGTATTTGTAATGTCTTTGAGCTATTGATTGATGTATTAGGGGTTTTTATGCATATGTTTAATAATATTGATGATGAGATGTGATTGGCATTGCTATGATCCCTGTGACTGATGACCCATGTAGGGCGTAGCTTTTGATGTGCAGGACCATGCCCGACGAACATGTACCATTTGGACCGGTACACATGGGAAGATGACCAGTTCAGACCTCCATGGGGCTGAAGAGCCCACCAGATGGATGTTGAGACCCCATCAGGAGGCAGAGGCAGGATGGAGATGGATCAGGGCCTTTGCACCGGAGAAGAAGAGGACGTTCCATCAGGGGCACTTTGGTTGAGCTGGACTTAGGGGGATTGACCCACTTGCAGTGGAACTTTGGCTCGAGATGACCCAGGACGTCACCAGGAGGCTTATGACATCATCATGAGCATATGGTAGATGGACAGGGTGGTTGGCACATGTGGCAGTTTGTAAGAGCCCAAAGAGGGCTAACGTTTGGCTTCTGGATGCTGCACTGGCCCTAGAATGGGCTAACGTCTCCCTCAGGGGGCCTTGACGTCTCACCTTTTGATTGATTAGGGATTTTACTTAGAATTTAATGTAAAAACAATATGATTTTGACATTATGGCCTTGTCAGCCTTTTTATGACCTAAAAGGTAAAACTAGGTCATTGATACACTATATATTGAGGGTTTTGACTCTCATTTTTATCATCAATTTTCACTCACTCATAGTGAGGTCTGATTTTTAGCGCTCTATTTGGGTTTTTGGCTTAATTAAGTGATGCACACTTGTTGAAGGAAGATATTTTTTGGCATTGATGGTGTTTCTCTTGAAGGAAGGTGTTACAACTAGGGTTTGCATGGTTATTTATTCATGAATTGTAAGTGTTTCTTCTGCAAAACTTCTTATTGAATGGTTGTAGTTTAAATTTCTTGCATATTGATTATAAATTTCCTGAATCAAAACCCTAGGTGACAAGCACACAAGTAGGTCCTTGTCTCATGTCCCCTGATAGAGAAACTTTCAGCCATTGAAAGAGAGGAAGAGAGCCTAGCCATAGTTACACTCCTTGTTTCTCTTTCCCTTTGTGCTAGTCGTACCCTTTAGAATTCAAGAGGAGGAAGACATCCCAGGCCTAGGTTATCTACACTTAGGGCCATTTTTCCTTTAGGGTTTGATGAAAGAGCCTTGTTGTAGCAACACTCTCCCTCATTAAGCCCTCTTGTCTTGATTTTGTGCTTCATCTGAGCTAGTCATTTGTCGGGAAGGAGGAGAGAGCACGAGGCCTTTCTTTTGAAACACCGGAGTGAGCCTCTCTCCCCTAGGGTTTTGTCTTTGAGGCCCTTCTTTAGCATCACCTCGAAACTTTTCCCTCTAGTCCTTTGAAATCTCATCTCCTTCAACCTGTGCATCTTTCACTTATTGACTCCATTCTACCCTAAGGCACTGATCCCAAGACCTCCAACGTTGAAGTAAGACTTTGATCCAAACTCTCTCAAAACTTGAATTTAAAACCCTAACTACACTAACCCTAACCTACTAACCCTAAGTTGTCGACGTCACTCTTGGTTATTTCATCTCAATGTAGCAACGTTTTACTTTATGAGCAATTGAATGGTTGTTGAAGGCATTAATCGAGTTAAGAAGTGATTTGTTGTATTGAATGTTGTATCATTCTAGTATTTATTGGTGAAGTGACATTACTGATTTTCCTTCTTCTTTAGGTCAATCTTGAAATAAAATGGAAGCTTAATGAAGCAATAGTACTAGAGTGATACTAAGGTAGGGCCCTAGTATATGCTTCAATGGAGGTGTCTTCTAGCAAAATCAAGTAGGTGGAGAGCTATTAAGAGAAGGATAATAACATGTGCTTTTCTCCTAGGGTTTCACACTAGCAATTTCATAATCTTATAAATGAAAAGTAAAAGATACCATAACCATCCAAAGAAAGAAGGATTGCAGATTTCTACTTACATTCACCAAGAATAATCTAGTCACAAGCCCTAATTGAAGACTTTCCACCATGAAAATGCAAAAATTCACCAATAAAATCTCCCTCCAAGAGTTGTGCACCAATTAGTTCATCCAATAAACCTTAAAAGAGTTCGAATTTCAGACCTCACACTTGTGTGAGTGAAAGATGATTAAAAATATAAGAGATTTTTCCCTTATTTATACAATAATCATGACCTTTAATTACAATTTAGGTAAAAAAAGGCCGACATGGCCAGTTTACATCAAAAATCCATTTTTACATAAAATTAACAATAAAACCCCTAATTTTGTTTTTTAGGGATGACAACACGCCCCTCCTAGGGTGATGTTAGGCCCCTTCTTGGAATGCTAGGCCTCCAAAGTGAAATGTTAGGCCTCAAAAGGCGTCAGAAGCTGTCAGACATGCCAACCAAGTTGTCCTCATGTTAAAACCCTAAGTAGATGATGTCAAGGATCCATATGATGACGTCAGAAGCCTTCCAGGGAAAATGTCATCGTGGGAGGGAAAGACCCCCCTAGGTCCAGGCCTGCCAAATTGTCTCTAGTGGAATGTCCTCCCTTTTCTCCGGTGCAAGCCTCTAGTATCCCTCTGCCCCTGTCTGGGGTCACAACATCCATCTGGTGGGATTTTAGTCCCATGGAGGTCCGAACTAATCATCTCCCCATATGTAATTATCTATCGGGCATGGTCCTACAACAACAACAAGTACACCCTCCATGGGCTCATAAGTCACAGGGATCATAGCAATGTCAATCACATCTAATAATCAAGTTACCCAAACATGTGCATCAAACCCCCCTTTACCCAAAAAAATGCTCAAAGACGTTATGCTATTTAACAATCCAGGTTTGGATAGGGTCTCGAAATGTCCTATTGGGATAATCCTTCTCAGGTGTGGGGTGTTTCCAGGTGAAGACCAATCTAGGTCATGTAAATGCATGAGATGGTGTAGGGGATGTTTGGGCAAGGGGTGCAGTGATAACAGGGAAATGTAGGTCTTACCTGTGGGTGCCTCTGTAGAGGGTGAGTTGCACCTTGTCATGGATGCCATTGTTTTCTATCCCATTCAATGCATGTTTAATCTTTGTCATATTTCTTTTTTCTTTCAAGAGAACAATTGGAGGACACTGTCTTGGCGTGGTGACCAGTGGTTACAATGTTACCCACAAGCATTTCACGGAAATGAGAAGGTTGGATCGTGATGAGACCCCCTTTCTCTTGGCTATGCCACCAAGAGCCACTACACTGGTTTGGCGACCAAATAAATAATATTGTCATACCACTACATGCCCATGGACCTAATAGGTTGGCTCATGATGAGACCTCCTATCCACCAAATAGGCCTTGAGTTTTATTTTATTTTACGGGTCCCCTTTTCTTGTTGAGAATCCCTTTATTTCTTTATCGGGAATCCATGGGCGAAGCATCTCAAGGTTTTATCTTGGCTTTTAACTTTTTCCAACTACTTTTACCCTCTGGGCCTTTAGCCACTTCTTCCCACAAGGAAAGGTACAACCCTTACTAGCTTGGCAAACCCAATGCCCTAACCAATGTAGGGGACATATGAGAGGGATAATGATGAAAAGTGGTAAGTATGGAAGGAATGGACGATGACCTTTCATAGACCCATCCAGTGGCAACTCATCCCTAAGGGAACCAACTTACTAGGGCACTCTATCATCCCCCCAGGTATGGACAAGTCAAAGGGCATAATTTCCAAGCAAACATCATGAAACAAAAGAGAATTCAATGCACATATTCAAATGTTTTGAGAATCAGAGTGACACATACCATGATACCCAGACTCATTACCTCATGGAGCAAGACCCACCGCTACTTTAGAACCACGTCGATGGGATGGATGTTGTTGTTGTTGATAGATGGGAGGTGCTGAAGAAAAGATGGGCCCTCTAGGGCCAAGCTCAACTCATATGGATCTAGGTTCTCCATGTCTCAGACCTATGGGCCTCAATACATGATCTCCTTAGTTATCCCTAGGATAGGGGATAACAAGACTCATACAAACTTTTCAGTGCATCCCACATCTATTTGTTTTTTTTCTTCTCAACCAAGTGCAGAATAAGGTGGTCTCTGACCCTGTCCAAGATGATTCTCTGAGTCTTGGATTCCTTCACCTCATGAACATCAAGATATATGGGATATGAAGTAGGTACATGCGCGATGGTGTTCGCAAATGACTACAATTTGTTCTCCTTGAGAACACTGTTGATTCTAACCTTCCACTATAGGTAGTTGGAGATCCCCTCCAACCTATCTTTAAACCTGATGCTGGAAGTCATCTTTTTCCACCTGACAAAGAACCTCTTCTCCCTTCTTCAAGCAAATGCTCCAACAAATCACTTTTTGTCCGAAGTGCCAAATTTTCCCACTAAACTTCAAAGCACCTGCTCTGATACCATGTTGAAAAAATGAATTTATCTCAAAATAAACACTTAGTCTAAAATAGATTTCAGACTCCTATAAAGCACTAAGAACCACACAACTGTACTTTATGAGTAGAAACACTACTAAACATGCTCTGAAATAAAATGGCAGTGAAAATAACTCTTTAACAACAGACAATAAATCTCATTTGGCACAAAAATATGAACATTACCACTGGAAAAATACACAGGAAATTAAGGACAGATTTGAGGATAAAAAGCTCTTTATTCAGCTCAAGGAAAATCAGAGTTTATACAACAACAAATAACATCAACATTACATCATAGAATATCTCTCACTTCAGCAAGTCATCCCTCAATACAAACTGTTCCAGACTGTAACTAGGGAAGATTGCCTTGACTGTACTTCCTGTATGACCCAGAACAACCAACAAACCTCCACAAACAATCACATAAATGTATAGAAACTTGTGCCAAGAGAATCAATATGGTACAAAACTGAAAACTTCATAAAACTAGCATATAAAATCGTGCCAATCTTGTTGTATACTCACAACCTCAATTTTTGTGCCTCCTCTTGTTGTACGACCAACAAACACTATTGTATGGCCTCTACTGTAGTTGTTGTAAGAACTTCTTGAATGTTGCAAATTCTCCTTGGAATGTGTGCCAATCCCTCTCCTAGGGATGCATGCCAAATCCTTTTGTTGTTTCTCTTCCCTTCAAGAAAATAACTATCTTGGGAATCATGCCTCTTCACATTCCCTCTCACTCTCCTCAAAAGTGTGCCCTCGCTCTCCCTCATGAGTTGCCTTTCATCAATTTTGAAATGTAACTTCCCTAACCCTTGGTCTTCCAATGAGATTGACGATCAAGATTAGATCTTTCCCTCATGAGATCAACGATCACGACTTAATCATACGTTGAGGTCACTTAAGTCACTAAAGTGACCCATAACATCATAAAGTCACTTTTACATTAAAAAATTAAAAGACCCAACTTTATAAAATCACTTTATAAACATGTATTATAAAGTCACTAGGGAGAAAGTGTGCTCGGTCACTTCCGCATGTTGAGCATTGCCAATGCAGAAGTACCTTCGAGCTACCAAATTCTAACATGATTCCCCCCTTGAGGTGATCACTTTACCTCTAAAATGACAGGAATACCTATCTGAGGTAACAGTGGGTAGGTGTTCTCTTAGTTGTCGTCATTTTGTGGTTTGGGTCGGGATTTTCCCAACCTACAACTTGTGTGATAACAATAACCACTACTGATACCAACCACTGTTTGGATTGACATTTCCATCGATTAGATAGTGTTCCTACCAAAATATGACAACAAATTGTTCATCTTGGTGGTTATTGATCTCCTTTCCAAATATAACCACTTTTGTTCCTTACTACACCCATTTACACCCTCCATAGTCACCCAAGTTTTCATGGATCATATTTTCAAGTTACATGGCATGCCCACCTCCATCATATCAAATTGTGATCCCACATTTACCAATAGGATTTTGTAGGATCTATCAAAACTTTAGGGCACACAATTGAACATGAACACCTCTTATCATCCCCAAACTAATGGTCAAATAGAAGAGGTCAAAAAGTTCTTGGAAACCTATTTCAAATGCTTAGTTATAGATAAGCAATGCCAATGAGTATAGTGGCTAACCCTTGTAGGATGGTGGTATAATACCACTTATCATGGCACTACTAAAATGACACTATATGAATGTGTATATGGCCAAACTCCCCCCTTAGTGACTTCATACTTACCCAACAAATCTAAGGTTCATGAAGTGAATCACATGTTGCTCACCAGAGACGCCATTCTATGAACCCTTAAGGAAAATCTAGTTTCTCCTAAAAATTGAATGAAGCAATAGGTTGATCAACATTGCTCAGAGCATTCTTTTGTAGAAGGGAATTAGGTGTTTCTTCATCTTCAAACCTATAAATAGGATTCTCTAAAAGACAAAGGCTACTACAAGCTCACATCAATTTTTTATGGACCCTATCGGATCCTTTAGCACATTGGACACATTTCCCATAGTTTGGATCTTCCATGCCACTCCAAGATCCATCCACTCTTTCATGTGTCCTATTTCAATAAGGTTGTGGGGTCGAACTGTCAAGTTCAAAATAGCCTTCACAAACTTGATGAACAAGGGTCCAATTGGCCATATCCTAAAGTAGTATTAACCACCAAGGAGCATCAACTACGTTAGTGCACTATCTAAGAAATGCCAATCCAATAGAAAGATATGCAACTCAAAGATGCCACTTGGGAACCAAAAGATATTTTATGGTAGTTTCCACATCTCCAACATTGACAAAAACACTGCCTTTGATGGGGGAGGGCATGTTAAGGTCCTACCCTAACCTCCCTACTTTGGGGTACTTAGGAATTAATTTTTGAGGCCACCTTATATGAATAAGATTCAATACATAGTTCGTAGGTACCTAATTATAGGAAAAGTGTCTTATTTATTAAATAAGACCCACTACACCCATCAATGTCCCTATCTTCCCCACTTTCAAGACATATTGGCAGTGGTCAATCAAACGGTCCTACCAGAACCCACTCACTCAGTGTCACAACCAAAAAAATCCCTTATTTCGGTGGATCCCATGGTCTCACCAACCATATCACAGTTGCACTTGCTCATTATCATTTTTTGGCTTTTGATTCTGGTTCTCATGTCAGATTCATTTCTATTAGGTATTTTTCACTTCAAGTATTTGTTTTCATGTGTACATGTACTTGTCAACAATTTCACTTTACCTCACTTCACGGCGTGGCCATTTCATAAGTCAATGGATTTCAAGGGGAACTTTTTCCTTTGTGGTCATCGCTTCATTTCTATCGACATCAACACTAGTTTCTCGGAATCATAGTATCTCAGTTCCCATTATCATACAAATGGTGAACCCCGAATGGGACAAAGAGAGTCATCGTTTCTCTTTTCTTCCAATGATCCCCATGTTGTTCGACATCGACACATACCCACATCAGGATGGGTCTTACTTTGCAACAACTATAGTTTCTAGTTCCAGTTGAACACCCTTGAGCTTGACATGCCATCAATGCCATCAAGTATGAACACATATTCCAAGTGTTATTTTCAAGTTCTAGGGTAAGTTCTACTCAAGGATATTCCTTTGTTGTTACTGATTCCCTTGAGGGAAATGTAGATTTATACTTCATCAATTTTCCAGTTACGACATCATCAATTCCTTCATATTTCTGATGATCCTACAAAAGCTCTCAACCTTTTGTCTTATATTGTATTCATTTATGTTTATGGAATGGACATGGGGCATACCCACCTCTTTTGTACAAATCAATTTCATTTTCAGATAAGATTGTGTTTTTGCAGGAGGATCTCTCCTTCTTCCTCCACGAACCGTTCTCGTTCCCTCAAACCTTTTTCTCTCTCTCTACACAAATAATCAGTGCACAATAAAAATAAATGAGGATGTATTTTGGCTATATGTTTTCTCCTAATCTCAAACATCAGGGGGCATATGTTATCACCTAAAAATCACTTACATAACTATATTGGTGATCACTGGAAGGGTCATCGATTCAATACACCAAAGTACATACTCATGGCATTAATACACTATACTCAACATAACATAAAACTATGTAAAGTGGGTTTCTGATTTATCTACACAACTCAACAATGTGGATTTTGCATGATCTACGTACGTCTGCGCAATTGTTCCTTCAAAAGCTACACGAATGGACTAGAAGTGATGTCTCAGCCACACTTAGTGCATTTATGAAAAAATCCCATCACAATTACTCTCAAGTTGAGGTACCAAGAGGTCTTGATCTCCTTAACATTCAGGGCTAGTTCACTAAGTGGTTCGATGTCCACTCAGATATGGGAGCCACACCCAAGTGGCACCTCTTTCCCACTTGGATGGAACCAGTCTTTACTAAGCTTGATTAAGGCCTATAAAAGGAGGTCATGGGTATGCACAAAGGATATAGAAGAAAAATCATCGTAATGTTGTTTGGATGAGTTTGGAGAATCCTCTTTCCCAAGGTCTCATTCCCACATCCATTGCACCAAGCTTGTGCATTAAACCTCTCCTCTGGGACATCTTTGTGCACCTTATTCTTCAATGAGTGAGAGAAAAAGGCTCCAATGGACACAAAAAGACCCTCCCAAGGAGGAGAAGGAAAACCCACTTTCTCATCCCAATTCTCTACGATGTTATCAACCTAGTCTTTTCCATTGATATACAATTCTTCCATGTTTATTTTCGAATGCCCATACTTGTTATATTTTTGTTTTCTTTTGTTTATTTCTTATACATGGTTAATTTGTGAATTTGGTTTTGTACTAACATACTAATTGTGGTGTTATCTCTACCTAACTAACACTTAATTGTCTCTTTATACTCGCCCAAGTGATGAAAAAGATAAAACAAGGAGATCATCTTAGTTGTTGTGCATTATGTGGTATTATACCACCATTCAATTGATAAAAACCACTTAAGTTATTGTATTTTTTATCAAGCACATTGAAATAAAAGTATAGTTCAAAATATTTTTTCACAATAACCCATATTTTTTACCCAAAATTTATCTATCTAAAGTTGCATTAAAATAGAGTCCATATCTAAAAGTGCACTAAAATAATAGCCCATATTTTTTACCCAAATTTTATAAGAAAATTAATGGTTAGTGATTTTTTATTTAATATTATTAGTATTTTATATAATATTGACTCTATTTTGTAAAGAATTTTGTACAAAATTTTAAATTCAAAACATACAACTTAAACATAGTTAGAACTAACATAAAACAAAGTTGAAAATATATGAAAAAAAATGTCTACCATTAAAAGATAACACTAATGAGATTAGAGATTAGTGTTTTTAGAAAAACAACTTTTTATTTATACATAATTTAAAAAAAACACTAATAAGCTTAATATTTTTAGAAAACAATTTTTTATTTATACATAATTTAAAAAAAAATTCAAAAATTGTGAGAAAAAATTATAAGAAAAACTTAAAAAATACTTTCCCACATTTAATAGTATCCCTAATAAATGCATAGAACTAAATAGTATATCTCTAATTATACTTAACTATATTATATTGATATATATAATTTCATATTTTAATTCAACATTAAAATAATTGTAAACTATAATTTGCAAAGGTCTTTTTTTAATCACAATACGTTATACCAAATGCTCTCGTCCAAAAAGTTTTTTAAATAAATAAACAATTTTTTTCCTTTAGAAAGGGGCCAAAGGGCCTCAGCCCGAATCAAAGCCTTTATTTAGTCTAAAGGTTTTTTTATGTACATAACTATGCTTATCTATATTATGTTGATACCCAATAGTTTCTCTAAAGTTTTATAAAGTTCATTGGTTTCTTGTTCTTATAATAATTGTAACAACTATAATCATAGAGTAAGCTTTTTATCATTCAGCTTTTACTTTTAGCATTCTCGGGTTTTCAATAAAATTGTAATTGTTAGTTAGTCGGTAAAAACCGATAATTTAAAACTATCTAATGAAATACTTATGATCCTACCCATTAATCGATATTAGGTACTACGTCTTGGAGAGCATAGGGATCCTCACGCGCTTAGATCGGATCTGATACTGGTTTGATCATCAATCATTTAGTAGTGCAGTTCACCCATCATTCGTTAGTACTATGAGTGGTCTTAATTTTTTATATCACGTCCACACTATATCTACATAATGCTTACAATAATCATAGACTAGAACTTTTGTCATTGGTTTTATTTGTTTAATCATTAAAGTCGACAGTGAAGATTTATATTAAAAAAAAATTACAAGTAAATCAATATAAATCCATTTTAATTTTAGATTTTTTTTTTTTTTAAATCTAAAAAAGTAGTTATGTATTTTTATTTATAAACATAATTTAAATTATAGATAATTTGGAGAGGGGCTTGTCAAGGAAATCAATACCCTCACTCGAGAATAGATATCCATGTTTTCTTTCAATCTAGAGTTTAAAATAAGTCTTCAAACAGAGCATCAAACAATCTACAAGCTAAACTTAGGATCCTATCTATCGAGAACATATCAGACTTCTATTTTAGTATGCCTAAGAATATTTATAAAAACCAAACTAGCAAATGACTTCAAACCCAAGTTTTCTCTGGTATCTCGTGAGATTGCTCCATCTTGGTTATTGCTCCAACATCTCTCACTTCCTCTTTATCCGTTATTGGGATAGGATGTTCTTTCAAGCTAGGAGAGCTCGAGTCCTTTAGTGCGCTCTGGTTCTTCTCTTTCTACTTCTCATCTGGAGTGACTCTAAACTTTATGCCAAATTGAGACCTACAAACGAGTTTGAACTTCCCTTCCAACATTTTAACATCTTGTAGGGTAGCTTCATTTTCCTTTCTGGATTTTTCCATCGCTTGGGCCACCATGGCCTTTACTATTCAACATGTCTGTGCTAATTTGAAGTATTTCATTTCCCGAGTCCTCAAGTAAAAAGGGTAGTCAAGCCACCCCTTCACTTCCTGAACTATCCCTTCTTCTGAGATGTTGTGTCATTGGATTCACACTGCTTCTTCAATTTCCGTTGTTGTTTTGTTTTCCTCGTCTGTACAAAGGTATTTAAATCTAGAACCCGCCATCCAGGCCTCTCTGGCATCCCTGGTTTCATTCACAGGACCTTGGGAGGATGACACCTCCAATTTCTTTCCCTTCTGACGGCCTCCCCACGCCCCTCTCCTTGTCATCCCGCAACTCCTCGCTAACATGGTTTTGTCTGGCAGTCTACCCACTACCTTCGAGCACCTCTTCTTCCCTTGATTCTGACCTTAAATTCTCCACAGATGTTTGTTTTCCCACCATTTCAAGACACACTTCTTCACCCACTCATAACTCCAACCGCCTTGAAACTTACACTTTCCTCCCTGATCCTTTCCTGGAGGAGAGAGACACGAAACCCACTTTCCAACCTTTAGCTCCCAGTCATTGCAAAGGTTCACATGTATTTCTAAAATGTTCTTCGACTTGAAGCATTCTTCCTCTATCAACTTAACCAACCTCGACCCATTACACCATCTCCTCACAATGTGATTTCCTTTCACATCAACCCTCACATGCATAATCCTTTTCATAACTTCTTCTCGATTAATCACATTGATTTCCTCTACTATCAAAATACTCCCATGAATCTGTGCATACCTAATATTCATGGTGCTTGGTTCCCACAACAATTGATCTTGTACGTGTCTCCTCTCCCAAGGATGGCGACCACCCTCAACTCCTCGATGTACTACCCTTACAAATAAGCTACAAACCATATGTCCAAACCTTGTTACCACCTATCCTCCTCTTAACATCATGTATCGGGGTTGGCACAATCCACATCGGTCACATCAGCCCCAACTTCTTTATTATGGTTAGTTGACGCTTGGATCTGGTGACGTCCTGACCGTCTGGGCATCCATCTGTCCTATCCGTCGCTCCATTTGTCTGCGATGTCTTTTTGGGCCTCTAGGTTGCGATCCTCTGTCGTTTCCTACTCTCGACGTGTGGCACCCCATTTGGGGGATTAACTCTAGATTTGTTATGCATTATGCATTGATAGGAATGAAATCCCTCAAGGTGCAAGGCCTTTGTCAAAAAATTTCAATTAAAAAAAAGTTTTCACCTTGAGGGACTTGATCCCTCTCTACTAATAATAAATTTGGAGTTAAGATGGATTCTCTCTCTCTCTCTCTCTCTATATATATATATATAAAGTTGATATTAAAATATTTTTCTTAATGTGGACATTCAAATATTTTAGTTATGGCCAAAATTGAAATATTGTTTTGTTATTACTAAATTTTTTAAAATCCATGTGTCAATTCCATCTTGAGCACAAAAGGAATTGCACATCTCCCTCATATTGAGTAGCACACCATTGAAATGTTTTAATTATAATTTTTTTTTTTTACTTTCAATTTCTATATATATATATATAAAGTTGATATTGAAATATTTTATTTATTGTGGACATTAAAATATTTTATCTATGGTTGGGATTGATTTTTTTTGTTACTATTTTTTTTTAAATACCACATATCAATTCCATCTTAAGTAAGGAATTACAAATCTCTCTCATATGAGTAGCACACCATTGAAATGTTTTAACAATAACAAAATTTTCACTTCCAATTGATTTATACAGCCCGAGTGGGCCTAATGGTTAAGAACATGTGTTTCCTCTAAAGAGGTCACATGGAGTTTCAATCAAGTGGGGGGTAGGATATGTATACCTCTGTATACTTTAGCAGTCAAATCACTGCGAGGGGGGGTCCCTTGTCCTAAAAACAAGGGGGTCTCATACACCAATTTAGTGTATGGCTTGGTTGTGACCTTAAAATTAGATTATTATTATTATTATTATTATTATTATACACAATTGGTTAACCCTAATCTTGAAGATCAAAAATATTTCTTTGTTATGACTAGCATAAGGAAGATAATCAATATTGTAAAATAAGAACTAATTCTTGTTGAACTTATGCTTATACTGAGGGGGGGTGAATCATTATAAGATACTTTTTACTTCAATTGAGCATTCATCAATAATTCATTAACTTTAAAACAGTAAATGCATGTAAACTCAAATCACGAAACACATATTTTAACTTGGAAACCCTTGCGGGAGAAAACCACAAAAAATCATCTTTATAAATGTATGTAGGCACTGTTATGGCACAAGTTGTAGGTTGGGAAAATCTCGACCCAACCATGGAACGTGTGCTACAACTATGGGAATCCTACACCCAATGTCACCTCGATGTAGGTCCCGCACTTCAAGGGTGACTAGGTCACTCTAGGAGGCGATCCCAGTGATCCTAGGGGGATTGAGATGGAGATGGAGGGAAGTGGAAATGAATCCCCTATAGATCAAGTCTAAATGGAATGAAGGGTGGGGAGAGATTCCTTGTAAGTCAAGTAATGGTTGGCCCACAAGTATGGTGCTTTTTCGGATGATTGTATCTACCTGAGACACAAGAAAACACACCTTGCAACAATATATGTTAGTTGGATCAACAAGTTAAGCTTTATGTCCCTGATTTCTAGCAATAGATAACATTATATATCAACAAATAAATGATACTAGGAGTTGCTCAATAAGTGCTAGAGATCAAGTAGAAAATACAAGAGAAAGACTAGCTAAACTCAAGATGAAAAAGCTAAAACTCTAGCACAAAAGATAAGGCTGTTGTAAACATTTGTCTGTAGAAAATTATATCAGCCTTATGGCTGTAACATTCAATGTATTACAAAAAGAAAATAAGCCACTTGAATCCCCTCAAACTTTTCCAAAAAGTGTGCCGGGACAAGGAGAGTAAATGTGCAAACTTTGAGCAAAAATCGATGGTTGATAAGAGAGTTATTAAAGCAGGATGTTAGGGTTTTTGCATCCCTAATGGCTGAAGATGCAAATTTGTAAGAGAATCAACAAGAAACCCTTATATTATGACTCCCTAGTGGCTGTGAGGTGCCAAGGAATAAGGAAAACAATTCAATTTGCAAGAAGTAAAAATGATCGAAATCCACGTTTCCCAATGCAATATTTTATTTCTCCAATGCAACAAATTTAATGACTAGTTCCTTTACTATTGGGTTAATGGAGTCACATATAGCTTAGAGAAGCTACCTCCTTGGGGGTGTAATCCCTTTTAATCCCCAAGACAAGTTTCTCTAAGCTAGGGTTTAAGCTAAGAGGGTGTATGCTAAGAGAGTGTCTTAGCAAACACTTAATCAATGGGATGAAGCAATAAAATGATGAAGACTATGGTGGGGGTGTATGCCCTTATACTTCCCACCTATCTCCTAGCATAAACAATACTTGACTTGAATAAAATGATAGCAAGAGAGTAAATACCATACCAAGATCAAGAGAGATGCTAAGACAATCCACCACAAGAGCTAGAGAATAACCTTCCAAGGCTAGCGCATCACTTCTTCCATTAACCATTCACAACCATATCCATATACAAGTGCACAAGAGCTAAAAGAGCTAAAATATCCATGAAGGGTGAAAATTTCAGACCAAATCCTCTCACAAGAGGAGAGTTATGATTTAAAATGAGATCTTATGATCACTATTTATACAAAATTTAGCCAACATGGCTTGTCCACAAAATAAGGAGTAAAACAAAACATTAGGGGTCAACAACCCTAATCTTTCCCCCTTAACACAATAATATTAAACAATTCACTTAAAATTTCATCTTTTGCACAAATTAAACCCTAATTTAAGATGATGTCACCCCCTTAAGGGACGTTTTTCCACTTTGAGGAGGTCGTTGGTGTTGGAGAAGCATGGAAGGGCCTCCCAAGGCCATGTGTCAAGCATCTAGTTGATCTCTTCTTGGTGAAAATCCTTTTCTTCTCAAAACGTCCAAGTGCAAGAGAGTGGCACCTCACCACCAAGCCCAAACCCCCTATACCATGATGTCATGCTCAAAAGTGGGACGTTTTTTCCCTCTTGGGCAAATCATTTAGCAAACAATGGGTGGGCTAGGTCATCCAAGTTATCATCAAGGTCGTCCAATTCATCTCTCTCTCACCTGGAATGCAGGCCCCTGGAATCCAACCTGTGGGCTTGTAGCCCCATGGAAGCCCAAGCTAGGCTTGTTCTCCCAAAACGGTCCACCAAATAGGTCCTACAAAAACAAATGGACATGCCCTCCAAGGATATCAAGTCATAACATCATGATAAGTGGATCTAATTTGTTGACCACCTATTCAACTAAAGGATCAACTCCATGTGCCATGAAGAGATGCATCAGAAGATGCTAATATGTCAAAGACACTGGGCAATTTATGCCTCCAACACTTCTTTTTGTAAAATAAATTTTTGCACCCATGCATGGGTTAATAATGTAATAGGTATGCATGGATCATATTTAGGTTAGTTACCTTGGTATTTATTCATTAGGGGAGTTTCTTTCATTGAGGGTTTTTTATCCTCAGGTTATTAATTGGAATTTTCAACCTTATTGTTTTCCCTTGAGTTTTTCCCTCCCACCAACAATAATTCCTCCAAAGTGGAGAAAGGCGTTCTAATGGGGTCATCCTCTGGTAACTATTGTTTAGGAATGATGTAAATGACCATGTATGACATCTAAGAAAGTTTCACGGAATTCTGTCGAATCTAGATAGTTTTTTTTTAATTAATTAATTTTTAATTAAATTTTCCTAAGTTTGAGAGTTTAATTATTTAATTAATTAATTAATTTTGAGCAAATATTGTAAAAACTAGGTCCTTGATTTTGATAGGGGTATTTGTGCTCAAAAGAAATGGAAATAGACCCACTACACCCCTGGACCAAGTTTCAGCTCAGTCGGACAACTTTTGCTAGGTGTTTGTCCACCAAGAGTGTCAGTTAGTTAAAACAACAATTTTAATTGCTAAATCATGACATAGGAAAATTTTCATTTTTGTATTTTTGAGCAAATGGGGTAAAGTAATGATGGAAAAGTGTGAGAGAGATTTTTCCTAACCTTTTCCAACCCTCATATCACCCCCTTACCTAGCCATTAAGCAAAAACGTCATTTTTCCTAAAGTGGTGTGCCTCCCTTCTAGAAAGTCTCCAAAAAGTGAAAAAATAATAAAAAAATTAATGGGAGACTTATTATATCCCTTGGTGTGCCTCCCTAGACCCTACAACTCATCATTTCACT
>SNQJ01S0143749.1:0-24403 GCA_010110895.2 Picea sitchensis
TATGTTGGAGAAATTTCTATTTTCGACACACTAGTTCAGTGGGAGTAACACTAGTTCATTGGGAGTTAACTAACTAGTTCTATTTTTAGACTTCTATTTTTACCATCATTATTATGCATGCATGCATTCTTAAGGAAAGCTAACTGCTTGATTGCTTTTCTTAATTATGGAATTTTTTCCCCTATATATGAGTGTATTCCACTCATTCATTGTATCATATGATCATGATCTATGTATCAATCATCAGCTCATTGGAGTAGTGTGAATATATTTTCTCATTCTTCCATATTGAATCTCTCTTCTTTTCTTAATAAGATTTGTTTGTACTTGGTTTATCTATATCTCCTATGTAGGTTTCCATGAAACACTGACATGGTATCAGAGCTAACAGACTGCTAAGAAAAAGCTACACCAAATCATTTTTTGCAGGTACAAAAGATTGAAGACAACAAAAAGATGGATTATTCGCTGGAAATACTTCTCACACCTCATAACTATTTGGAATGGAAGCCAAAAATTCTTCTTCATCTTAGATGAGGAGGCCTGTACCAAATTACTATGGTAGTGGAAGTAGAGCCCGATTCTATCGATGAGAAAAATGACTTTCTCAATAGACAAGATATGGCCATAGGAAGTATCAGCATGTTTGTTTCTCCCGAACTTTTCCAACAAGTATATGAAGAATCACAAGGATTAACTCCAAATGAATTATGGACCAAATTGGAGGTTCTATTTGGGAATAAAGAATATTGTGAATATTTCATGCAGAAGGTTGAATAGATAGAGCTAGAAGAGAAGCCATCAGAAGATTAGGCTTCTTATTATAAAGAGTCTTCTACAAAAGTTTTTGCAGAAATTTGTATTCCAATAATTGAAGATTATGTCTACTCCATTTCATATTTGTTTTCTGAAATTCATGTGGAATATATATGGCATGAATATCAAGATTTACATGCATAAAAAATTTCATGCACCATGCATGCATCTCAGGAGTCACATGCAGACACTTTTGCATGCACCATACATGCATCTCAAGAGTCAAAAAGGAAGCCACGCACATCAGACGACATTTTGATATTTTATGAGAAACAAATTTAGAAACAAATTGGATATTTGAATTCCTCTCGGGAAAATATCCAATTTCAAAAAACAAATTGTCTCAAATGGAGTCCGGAAAGTGAAGTTATGATCATTTTAAAATCAACAAAATTTCAGCGTTTTTCTAGAAACGGTCGTACGATTTTCAAAATTTCATCCAAAATTTATTTGGATATTATTCATTACAAGAAGATAAAGTGGATATGTGTGGAAATATCAATGATGCATATACTTCATCAGATCCGTTCAGACATCTACATATTCAACAAAATCTTCAAAGAGCACAAACTTGCATAGTTGCGAGGTCTTCTTGGAGTGAAGGACATAGTTGCTTAGTAACTGCCTTTTGTTCCTTCTCATTTTTTATTTTATGCATTGTAATTTGAGGGGGGGTTTTGTTCCCATGATTTTTTCCCTCTTTCCTCGTTTAATTCAATGTATCTTTTGTATTTGGGTACCTAACATGGCCTCGTAGCCGGGACCCATTCTTTATTTTCACCATAGTGATGTTCAAGGGGGGTGTTGGAGTTACTTCACACACACCTAGGATTTATTTTTCCTAAGGTTATTCCTTGTTTATTAGTCATAATTAGTCATTATCCAGTCTCCTATATTTTAGGGGAGAATATTCCACTTGGAGAATTTTCTCTTTCAGTTGACACTTTAGTTTGAATAGTTGAGTTGAGTTTAGATGTTGCATTGGGTTTGTCACCATGCAACATTGCGATCATCACCAACTCACTACTCTTTGTTCAGTCAATTAACTGAAGACTAGTTGACTAGTTAACTTAGCTAGGTGATAGTTCACTCCCGTAATTGCCTGAGAGACTAGACTAGGTGGTAGTTTACTCTTGTAACTGCTGGTGTGTATCCAGATCAATCTAGACCACAACTATGGCTCATTAGTTACTCATGTATCCTATATCTATTGTAAATTTTTCACTCTTTGAGTGTGGAATATGGTTAATGAGAATTCTTCCATTCTTTCTATCTTGCTTCTTCTTTCTCAATTTCTCTCTGCAAATGTGTGTAAATACATTATCTTTTGAAGGGGGGTTTTGTTCCCACATAGTTTTCCCTCTTTCCTCACTTTTATTCAGTGTTCATTAGTTGCATTGTACATGAGTACCTAAAATGGCCCAGTAGCCGATACTCATTTTTACTCCATATTGATGTTCAGGGGGGGTGTTGGAGAAATTTCTATTTTCGACACACTAGTTCAGTGGGAGTAACACTAGTTCATTGGGAGCTAACTGACTAGTTCTATTTTTAGACTTTCTATTTTTACCATCACTATTATGCATGCATGCATTCTTAAGGAAAGCTAATTGCTTGATTTCTTTTCTTAATTATGCAAAGTTTTGCCCTATATATGAGTGTATTCCACTCATTCATTGTATCATATTGATCATGATCTATGTATCCATCATCAACTCATTGGAGTAGTGTGAATATATTTTCCCATTCTTCCATATTGAATCTCTCTTCTTTTCTTAATAAGATTTGTTTGTACTTGTTTTAGCTAGATCTCCTATGCAGGTTTCCATGAAACACTGATACAATAATCTCCAAGCTAGGGTTTTCATACCCTCGACCCTTATTTATACTAAATTTGTCTATCAAGAGAAGCATCTAGAGGAAGATCCTTCTAGAAGCAAAAGCCTCTATTAGGTCTTCTTACATCTGCCTTATTCTATTTTATTGAAAGGCCTTATTAATATTGGCCTTTATTACATATGAATATATTTCTCTACCTATGTGTGGGTTAGGACCCTAACATGTCTGCCCCCTTAAAAACAACCTTGTCCTCAAGGCTTGAGATGTGGAAACTACTGCAGAATGGTAATTGGTTCCCAAATGGCATCTGGGCGGGTTGTATCTTTCCACTGGACTAGCACTTCCTTGATGGTTCTTTGATGCAGGCGATGCTCACACTGGTCCAAAATTGCTTCGAGTTGTAGCCAAATGGATCCTTCTTCAGCTAACTCGGAAAGCTTGGTTTGAATTTTACACCTAGTTCCAATCACCTTCTTTAAGCATGAAACATGAAAAATAGGATGTAGCTCCGAATGACTGGGCAGAGCTAACTGATAGGTGACTTGTCCCACACGCTTGAGAACTTTGTAAGGACCATAAAATTTGGGTGCTAGCTTATGACAATGATTGGCCTTGAGGGAAGTTTTCTTGTATGGATGCAGTCACAGAAACACCTGATCCCCTTCTGCAAATTGGCGTTCAGACTGACCTTGATCTGCTTGTTGCTTCATGCAATTTTGTGCCGTGACCAAGTTCTCTTTGAGGGTATGGAGAATATCCTCTCAAACTGTAAGTGTTTGGTCAACCACCTGGACCTTCAAGGTACCTGGTAAGTATGAGAAAACTGAAGGTGGCTTCTATCCATACACCACTTCAAAAGGAGTCATGCATGTAGTTGTATGGTAGGAAGTGTTGTACCACCATTCAGCCAGGGGTAACCATTGAGCCCACTGATTTTTCTTTTCAGAGGAAAAACACCTCAGATATGTTTCCAAACATTTGTTGACAAATTCTGTTTGACCATCAATCTGGGGATGATAAGCTGTGCTAAGATGCAATTGGGTGCCCTATAGCTTGAACAGTTCTTGCCAAAAATTGCTTGTGAAAGTTGGGTCACGATCATAAACAATAGAGTGCGGCATGCCATGAATCTTGAAGACCTAGTCCATGAAAATTTGAGCCAAGGTAGATGCAGTAAATGGGTGTTGAAGAGTGCAGAAATGAGTATACTTGGAAAGGCGATCCACAACCACCATTATGACTTATTTATTTCCCAATTTGGGTAAGCCAGTAATAAAGTCCATAGAGATATCCTTCCAAATAGCAGGTGGAATCAGAAGCGGTTCTAGTGTGCCCAGAGATTTGATTGTTTCTCCCTTGTTATGTTGACACACATCACATTCAACGACAAAATTACGGATGTCCTGTTTCATACCATCCCAAAAAAATGAACGTTTGACCCTGTCATAGGTTTTGGTGAACCTGAAGTGCCCCGCTGTGGGTGTAGCATGAAGCTCAGAAAGTACCGTGGATTTAAGCTTTGATTGTTTACTTAAATACAAATGGCCTTTGTATCGAAGGTCATCCTGGAGCCAAGATTACCCTGGGGGAGCTGGAGCATTGATCTGCAATTGTTGGATCAGATGCGGACTTTTGGGATATTGTAGCCATTCCTGGCGAACAACTTGGAGACAATCTAGTACAATGAAGGAAAGAGAAAAAATGGATCCTTCTTCTTTATAATTTTGGGACAGTGCATCCCCCACCACATTGTCTTTTCCTTTCTTGTAAATGATCTCATAATCATATCTAAAAATCTTAGTCACCCATTTTTGTTTCTCTAGGGAGGAAATGCATTGTTCCATAAAGTACTTGAGGCTTTGATGGTCTGTCATAATTTGGAAACATTTCCTCAAGAGATAAGGGCACCACAAATCAACGACATGTAGAATAACCAACATTTCCTTTTCATAGATGGGTTTGCTCAGATTCCTTTCAGATAGTTGTTTGCTGGTGAAGTCCAAAGATCTACCCTCTTTCATAAGGACAACATCAATTCCTTTCCCTGAGGCATCACATTCCAACACAAAGGTCTTTGTGAAATTAGGAAGGACCAGAACCAAAGTGGTGCACATGGCCATATTCAAGGTTTGAAAATCTTGAGCAGCAGCTGGAGTCCAAGTGAAAGAGTTCTTTTTTAGGAGAGAAGTGAGAGGTGCTGCAATCTTTCCATAATTCTTAACAAACCTACAATAATACCTTGTTAAGCCTAGAAATCCATGCAATATTTTGAGAGTCTTTGGGTGCGACCAATCTTGCATAGCTTCAATATTTTTCGGATCCACCCTGATGCCATTCTTTCCAACCAGATGACCCAAGTATTCTACTTCTAAGGCACCAAAAGCAAATTTAGATTGTTTTAGAAAAAGTTGGTGCTGAGAGAGTAGATGGAGAATTCGATCCACATGAGTAAGATGGTTTGTCCAGGTTTTTCTATAGATGAGGATATCATCAAAGAAAACTAAGACAAAATGATGGAGAAATGGACAGAAGACAAGATTCATGAGGCTTTGGAAGGTGGAGGGGGCATTACACAAGCCAAAGGGCATGACCAAAAACTCATAGTGTCCTTCATGAGTTCGAAAGGCCATATTGGGAATGTTTCCCTCTTTCATACGTATCTGGTGATAGCCCGATCAAAGATCAAGTTTAGTAAAGAATTGGGTGCCACTCAATTCATCCAGGAGGTCATCAATGACAAGAATGGGAAATTTGTCTTTAATGGTCAATTTGTTGAGGGCACGAAAGTCAGTACACATTCTCCAAGAAACTTCTTTCTCCAGGACCATGACTACAAGAGAAGAGTAAGGGCTCATACTAGGGTGGATAACGCCTGCATTAAGGAGTTCCTAGACCATTTTCTCAATTTCATTTTTTTTCTGAAAAGGGGTGGCAATACGGACATATATTGGGAGGAAGGCTTCTGGGTACAAGGGGAATGGAATGATCATGAACACCACAAGAAGGAGGGAGTCCTTGGGGAGTGGAAAATACCATTTAATGTTTATAAAGGAGGGCTTGGAGGTCTTGCAGCACCAGGGGTGTCTCTGTTGCTAGTATGGCATGGAGTTGGGAAATGACACCAGAATGAACTTTTTTGAGCATCTTTCCATGCGATGGGAACTAATGAACTCAGGTGAACCAATAGTGATGCCTTGGAATTTATATTGGTGGCCTTCCTGGTCGAATTGCATGGTTAATTCCTTAAAATCCATGAGAATGGGACCCAAAGTCCTTAGCCAGTCTGCACCCAACACAATGTCACAACCACCCATGTCGATAGCAAACATATGGGATTTTAGGTGGTAGTCACCGATTTGGAGACAAACATTTTCACAACGCCCTTCACATTTCATTGAACCACCATTGGCAATCATGATTTGGAAATTGTTGACAGCATGGATATAGCAATGAGTTTCTTGGGCAATGCGGCGATGAATAGAATTATGGGTGCTTCCACTATCAACCAGAATGATGACCTTCCGATGCTTGATGTAACTGATTAACTTGAGGGTTTGGGGAGTGGAGAATCCAGTGAGAGCATTGAGGGAAATAACCAGTTCCACTTCGGGAGGGTCTGAGGGAGGGGTTATGTTAGTGATTTCAGGTGACTCAGACACAAGGGGAGTTTCAACATCCTCTTCTGAAATATCCTCAGAGATGGCCATAAAAAACTTTTGTTCCTTACACTTGTGGCCCGGGAAATATTTTTCATCACAATAATAACAAAGGCCTTTGAGTTGGCATTCAAACATTTCATCCCTGGTCAATTTTTGGATATTTAATGGGGTAGAGGGAGTAGTGGGATTTACGGGTTTAGGGAAAGGGATAAAGGAGGGTTTTTGGTTTTGAGAGGATACAACATGTTGTGCTTCTTTGGCTCTTTTAGTAGCCTCCACCCAACTTGAGGGTTGATCCATGAGGACATGGGCCCGAATCTCCTCCTTGAGGCCATTGATAAAACACTCTTGAAAGAAAGCATCAGTCATGCCCTCTGTTCAAAATGTCAGGCGCTCAAAGGAAGCTATGAAGTATTCTACTATTCCTGATTGTTTCAACTTTGTCAAATGGCCCAAATGGTTGGTGTCAGTGTCAAAGCGTTCATAAAGCTCAGTCACAAATTGGGTCTAAGCAATATACCCTTGACGGGAAGTTTTTCTCCATTGCCACCATTTCCAACGTTCTTGATCTAGATGGAGAACACCATACTAGAGTTTGGCCAAGTCATCTGTAATTCCATATAAAGAGAAATAATGTTCCATTTGGGTTACCCAACTAGTGGGGTCTGAGCCATCAAATTTGGTCACATCCACCCGCGGAAGGCATAGGTCACATTGAAAGTGATGGTGTTGAAAGGTATGGGAATGGGAGGAATGTTCACCTTCAGTCTTTGGAGGTGTGTCAGAGAAAGGGTCATCTGTAGGGATCTTCAGTTTGGTGAAGAGTGATGCAAAGATAGATTCAAGATGGGTGGTCAGTTCTTGTTTGACTTCCTCCATTGAGGACTGTATGGTTGTATTTATGGTTGTATTGATGGTTGTATCGATGGAGGAAACATTGGCACTGAGTTGTTTTACTTCTTTTTGGGTCTCGAGGAGACCAGATTGCAAGGTGTTGAAGCAAGCTTCCAGGTCTTGGCTATGGGTATGGGCCATGAGGATGGGTGAACTGAAAAGGGGCAGGCGGGGTCAATTTTTTTTTCGAAAAATTATATGGATGAATGTGATAAGGGAGAAGAGATGAATCCAATGGAATAGATCTCAAATAATGGTGAAAAAAATTCCAAACTTTCTGGCAAGGAAAGTTCTCTGATACCACTTGTAATATACTAGATATAAAAAGTATGCAGAATAGAAATAAAATGATAGAAATGGTAGAATAATAGTAATATAGCCAACATAATCTCCATAATAACACAGAAATGATATAAGAACAACAAGAAATAACACTTTGATTCAGAAAACAATGTTCACGGGCCTCTTTGAGGGGGAAACCTCCAGTCGAGCAATGCTCTATTACAATAATCTCCAAGCTAGGTTTTTCATACCCTCGACCCTTATTTATACTAAATATGTCTATCAAGAAAATAATCTAGAGGAAGATCCTTCTAGAAGCGAAAGCTTCTATTAGGTCTTCTTACATCCACCTTATTCTATTTTATTGAAAGACCTTATTAATATTGAACTTTATTACATCTAAACATATTGCTCTACCTATGTGCGGGTTAGGACCCTAACATCCTGGATAATGTGTTGAATTTGACAGGAATAGACTCATCAAAGAAGGGCCTTGATGTATCCCCCACCAACGACACGAAACAGACACAGAGATGTAATTGGTGGATCAAATGAACATGGATTGACACGGGTATTGAAACAAGATATTTGTGATGGCTGACTCTTGAGTCAGATACTTTCCTTGAACACTGAGGCACATCAGAAGAAACATGACATGGACCAAAACTTGATAATGCAGTGGATTCTATGAATTTTGTCAGGTGCCCAAAGGAGTAAAAGAAACTCGAAGGATTGGCTCAGTGCAGAGGTTCAGCAGATTGAAATGTGTGCAAAGACAAAGTGTCGTGTTCAAGGGAAACCATAAGAGCGACTGATAGTGTTCTCAAAAAACTGCTTGGCTTGCTTCTTTCAATTTTCCCCCCATCCAGAGAGGGGGTTTGAGCAACCATGGATTGTTGTTGTGGAAAAGGATGAGTATGCACAACAGGTTGTGAATTTCCTTGGAAAATTTTAGCCACTTCATTGCAATGTGGATAGTCTCGAGTGTAGTGATCGTCACCACAAATGATACATGGGAATTTCAGTTTCTGTTGTGGTTTCTTTTCGGTAGCAGGTGTTTGAGCTTGATTTTTTGGTTGTTCATTATTATTGGTATTTTTTGATTTATTCTTTGTCTTCTTCTTACCTCCGGATTGTTGTGAAGGGGCATATTGAACTACATTCACCTCAGATATCTGAGTTTGGGGGGAGGTAGAGGAGAGTGTGGTCGATTGGGAAGTAGATTGAGTTTTGTAAGAACCGATAACACCATCCGCATGAGATGAGGATGATAGCTTAGATGGATCGGTATTAGCTCAAGAAACATTTGAAAGAAAATCATACAAAGTACCAGATTGTGAATAAACCAAATCTAAGTACTGAGCCCGAGCAATGGCTTCTTCCTCGGTGACCGTGCCACCCATAGCGACATCGCGAGCGATCGGGGATAAAATTGATTTAGTAAACCATTCCGCCAATAATATGTTGTGAATGATTACCTTGATCATCCTTCGTCATCATCTCCACTCATGAATATGTTCAGAGATATGCACGGAGTCATTTTGATGAAGGGAGGTCAAGAGTTCAGTACCCATCTCATAGATAATAGGTAGTTGAAAGTGCGTGAGGAAAGACATGACAAGGGAATTGAAATTATGAAAAGAAGTGTGTGGTAGTTCAATATACCACTTTGTTGTCGAGCTTGTAAGTGTTCGTTGGAAAAGACACAAACGTACAAAATCATCCATGAGGGATTTTGATGAACACCACAAATGGAAAGTCATCACATGGTTGTTTGGATCTTCACCATATTTTCCGTCAAATTTTAAAATATCAGAAGGAAGTTTATCTAGAATGAATGGCCAAACCGGTGAATGAAAAATCGGATCTATAGTTAATCGAGACAAGTCTGGGAGATCCAAAGTCGCAAGGAATGGTAGTTTTTAGTTAATTTTCAAATGATATTGGTGCGGAATAGGAACACAAGTAGAACCATAAACTGGGTTAGGTGGATAGTTGTAACCAGTAGGTCCTCCTACATACGGTTGTTGATGGCCAGGATAAGTAGGATTCGATGATGGATGAGAAACATTTGCATAACCCGGTGGGTTCTGAGCATTATAGGCTGGGTTATTTGCTTTCCCATAAGGAGGATAAACATTTTTCCCTTGAGTATGGTAAGGGGTAGATCCCGGAGGTGGATACACATTAGACCCATGAGGAGGATAAGGTTATTGTCTCGAAGAACTCCAGGTGGTGTTTGGGATGTCGCCTGGATAAGGTTGTTTGTAAGATGTTCCGGAAGGAATAGGATTTGATACTCCTCCTAGTGGGTTATGATACGAGTGCCCCCCAATGTGGAGTTGAATAAAATTTCCTCCTAAATATACTCCCTAGGATTGTGAAGGGTTTCCAGCAAACGAAGGTTTCCCCCCTTCCAGTGGTGGATTAATGATCGGGGTATGACTGACAAAGGGAGGTTTCCCTCTAGGAGGAGCATGAAAAGGGGGCTGTCCCCCAGGAGGGGTAGGCCCGCCATATAATGGTATTCCTCTAGGAAGGAAAGGTTCATTAGATGGTGGTTTCCCTCCATCTGGTTGTATTTGGATGGTAGGGGTCTGCATTCTCGGGTGAAAAGATGTCCCAACAGGATCGTGTGGAACATGTGGATATGTAGAGTAAAATCTTGTAAAAACAGGTAGGGATCGAAGTGCCTTGGAGATGAGTAGAGGTGATGAGTCTGGCATTAGCATGGACTTGTGCTGACGTAACAGTAGGGTTAATGACCTAATCAACTGGGTGATTCATGGTTTGACTGGATGGTCCTGTTTCACTAAGAGGTCCATGGGAATGAAAGGATTCGAAATTCTCATAGAGATCGCATCCCGATGAATTCCTCCATACAGAACGAGAAGGTGTCAGATTTGTATCTACTGCAGTGATAGGATGAACAGGAGTCCTCTACTCATCACCAAAGGTTGGTTCTGTGGATCCCATATATGTTTCGGTAAAAGTTATCCCCGGTAATCGTGGGACCTCTTCATTTATGAAGTTCCCAAGAGAGTCTAAACAAAGAAAAAGTGGTTTGAGAGGGGTTACCGACACAGATGTAGTGTGAGGAGTGGGATTTTCAACCGTAACCAAAGCACCTTCTGAGTTATCTAACGAGGGAGAAATAACACTTTGAGCATCATATTGATTTTCTACCTCTCCACGGTAGTTTTCTTCTGGAGGGTTAGGAGGTAGGGGTTGATAGCCTTTCAGAGGCATCCTTTGCATCCTACGTGATCGGAAAAGACCTTTATCATCTACAGGCTCAATTTTGGAGAATAATAGTACACACTGAAAATCTAGGGCCAACTAACAAAAAGAAATAGCATATGCTAATAAAATCTAGGAATCAACTAAGCAAACAAAACTTCTCTCAATGATCGTACTACTTTGTGATGAAATCCAATGTCGCATGATCAAGTTAATAAGAGGCTAGGATATGGTGGAATAGTTACAATGGTGACCTGCTTAACGGACTTTCACCTTGGTGCAAGCTTCCACACAGTAATTGTGGATTTACCCTCCAAGGAGCCCAAATGAGTTTGACCAATGTTTGTTCCAGGTATAGTGAGACTCCCCTTCACTGTCACCTCGTGTAAGTACCTAAATATTATGGAAACTAAGGACACCAACTCGCATTTGACCCCTAGGCGGGTACATTCGATAGTCCAATCAAAATGTATGGGCAGGATAACAAGTCCGAAATCAACTCGAGAGGCTCCCACACATAATCGTGGGTATACCTCCAAGTGACCCCAATATACGAACCGACCACTACAAACATTTGAACCATGGAGGGATAGTCTCCATAACTCACCCGAATGTGACCTCATGTGTAACCCCTGTGTGAGAGGGGGATCCTAGAAAGCCTATATGACAATTGGATTTGAATCTCCCTATCTCAGGATGCTAATGTTCATTTTGAAAACTTTGGAGATTTGTACTCACAGCCTAATCCAAAGTGTTAATCCTAGTCTAATGTTGGTGGAAGATCCTAAAAACAAAAAATGTTCTAGATAATTTTTAATTAGCATTGATTTTATGGTTGTTCTTTACTAAAAGGGTGCATGACAATGAAACTGATGGTATGATGACTCAAATCCCAAAAAATTCACAAAAAGATGATAATAAATCTTGTCTTTCGATGAATGGATATTTAACGGAAAGAGAGAAATTTGTTTTCACTATCAAACACTAAGATATAATTTCCTTATATAAGTGTTTCTCAATGAAATCCAATGCAATGCTAAAAATTTTAGAAATGCCTTCTAACATCCAAACCAATCACTAAAATATTTCCTTTTGTTTCTATGTGAATGATAATCAGATGCAAGACTTCTAAATGCCAATCAGACTTCAGGATTAAACAGTCAGAAGAAAACCTCACACAAAACAAAGACACACTCTCGTCATGAAATAGAAAAGAAGAACAAAGATAACCAAATTGTAAACAAGAACCAAAACCTCAAACAAAAGAGAAATGATGGAAAGTTGACCTCAAATATCAAATGAAAAGTTCACAAACCTTTGGATTTCCTCACAAAAGTTTTCACTCAATCAGATAAAGGAGAAGAAAACAACAAGTTTACTCTAGGTCAGTAAAGACAAAGAGTGGCTTCAAGGCAAGAAAAGAAGATGTCAAAATCCAAAACAAAAGAGGATGAAATTTTAGAAATAAGGGTGTTTGAAATCCAATATCAAAATGGATTGAGAGTATAGGACCCTGAGCAAATGCCAAAACCCAGAAATAGCTTCAAAAAATGAAAATTTGGGTCTCACAAAAAATGGGGTAGTGCTCTCCCAAAAGGGGACACAGAGTGCTCCAACACTCTGTGGACACTATCAAAGAGTGCCAACACCCTGGTGCTAAGGGTAGGGGAGCTCTCTGCTCCAAAAACTCAGAAAAGTGTCCAAAAACTCAAAAAATGAAGGAATTTCAGTTAATCAGAGTGATCCTGATGACATAATTAGGCAATCAAACCAATCTAAGAATCAACAAGACAATGTGAAGAAGATCAAATCAATGGGAAAAGGGACAAAACAATATCTGGGAATGGGAACAAAACTCAGAGCTCCTCCCCAGTGGAGTCGCCAATTTCTGTTGCAGGAAAATCTCCCTGCGGACAGGTAGATTTCCTCTTGAGAGCTAGACCCTTAACTCTAAGACAGAAAGTGCTTAACATGGATACTGACTTCCTTTTAGATCTAATCAAGCTAATGAATGAAAGAGAAGGAGGAAGGCATGTACCTTATGAATGTTGTTTGTCCCTGCAAGGTCCAGGCTAATCTTCGATAGAGCTCCTTGGTAGGTCCTGCAAGACAAACAAAAGTACAAAAGACTTCCTACTCTACTAAGATTAGATCAAACATAGATCCATATACTGCAGACAAACTTATATGGAACAAGAACAAGTTTGAAAGAAACAGGCCAAGCATTGATTATATTAATGAGAACAAGTAAAAGTACTTACAATCCTTTGAATGAATGTGCAGCAGCTTCTTCCAATTCTCCTTGTCCAACCCCTTTGCTCAATCAATATCCACTGATAGCTTTGATGGCATCTCACTCATGAGATTATAATTTTTATGTAATTCTCCAACTTCCTTATACATGTAATGTACCCTTTCACCATGAGAAATCCTCTTTATATAACCTTGGAGAGGCCCAACTACTTGAGAGATCTTTGGGATAGGTTGAGGATTCCTCTCCTTTAGTTGAGGATCTTCTAATATCATGCCTTGACCATCTCCTCGAATCCAACCACCTTCAATAATTGAGGGAGTCTTCCCTAAGTTCCCTCAACAAACTCAAAAATTTTTGAAGATGGGGTAGTGCTCCCCCATAAGGGTGCATAGAGCGCTCAAACTCTCCCCTAGAGAGGCCTAGGGAGCGCTAGCACTCCCTGAAAATGGGTAGGGGAGCAATCCACAAAACTCAATTTTTTTATGGTTTTTCCAATGGAAAAGGGCTTGTACTTCCTGCCAAATGATTTTTCTTCTTCCAAACCACCTTTGAGGTGTCTTTAAGTGTCTTTATGATGTCATTATGGGCACGACATAGGCAATATGGAAGCATACTGTTTGTGACACTTGAAACACTTGTAGTCAATATGCAACACTTACGGACAAGATGTGACACTTACAACACTCGTAGTGATGACACTTGTGACACTATCGAAGTGAGTAAATTTGAGGTGTAATAGTAGTGTACCACTGGATTGTAGTTGTGTACTACTATGGATAGACACAGTTGTGTTCTATTGAATGATATTTTTTTGATTTCCTTGAAGACTGTCAATAGTGCTGAAAATGATTATCATCTAGATGGATGATCAATGGACAGAGATTTCCCAGATGGAAAATGGTTCAGGACATTTATTTTTATAGGACATATGTCCAGATTAGAATAATGGCTCTTGTGTCACTTTGTGGTGTGAGTGACTTATCCAACATCATGTCTAATTACTCAAATAGAGTATGGTTTCGAGAGATGATGCAGCTGATGACATTGATGGTGATGATGGTGCTCATGATCTAGTCATGAGATAGTCTATACAACTATGTTGATGCTACTGGGTGAATGGTATGTTTGTGCTCAAGACCATTACCTGTAATACCTCCCTAGCTAGGAGGGAGTGTTAATATTATGGTAGCTGCAAGAGGTATTTACCTCCATATGTAAACCTGACGAGAATAGAATATTCTGGGAAGAAAGAAGAAACCCTAATGAGTTGGCCAATAACCCTAGAAGACAAGTTGGCTCAAGAGGATAATTTGTATTAGGTTATTAGCCTCCAAGAGAAGAAGTCCTCCAGAAGAAATATTATATACTGAGTAAATAGGTACCCAGAATGAGAAGTCGGCCTAGGCCTTTGGCCATAATTAGTATAAATATAGGAGGCTAGTCTTCATTCTAGAAGACATTCTTAGAATGGTAGAGAAGCACTTGTGTGCACTGTAGTTTCCCAGTTTCTACACAAGTTTGGAGGAGAGTTGTCATTGCAGCTGCTACAGCTAGCAGATTGTGTTTTGGCTTGGACTATCTCTTGGTTATGGTTTGGACTATCCGATCAGCTCTTTCTTGGTGCGCTATCCTTGGGGAAAGGTGCGCTGCTCTTTGTTTGGCTATCTAGCCTAGGGTTTTCTTCTTGAGTGATTCTTTGCCAAGGTTAAGTTGCTTGGAGGGTGGCTTCGACCTATGGTTGGGTGACAATAATGATATTTTCGATGGTAAAATGAACACATCCATTATATTCTAACAGTCCCACCTGTCCCTTTCTGTTTCCCCCCTTCATCATGGCCCACACATGTATCTAAGACTTGGAAGACTGCTTCAATTCCTTTTCCTTTGCTTTCAAAGAGACCTAGAAGGAAGTGTGGCAGGTCAGTGTCAATATTTACACCATCAATAAAAACATGAAACCATGAAACAATACCTCTCTAGCCATTTTGCATCCTTCACTGGCATGATCTGCGCCAAGCTGAATATCCCTGAAGACCTTAACTCCTCTGACCCACATTTGCACCCTAAA
Source organism: Picea sitchensis (assembly GCA_010110895.2). Taxonomy (NCBI): domain Eukaryota; kingdom Viridiplantae; phylum Streptophyta; class Pinopsida; order Pinales; family Pinaceae; genus Picea; species Picea sitchensis. The sequence goes on from SNQJ01S0143749.1 coordinate 15,053, forward strand.
GGTGAAACTTCCTCCAATTCCTAGACTTTTCATTCCCATCACTTTCAGCATGACCTACGCCTTCCGCACATGGATGTGAACACATTTGATGTCTTGGATCCCACTGGCTGGGTAGCTCAAATGGAACACTATTTCTCTTTATACAAAATTATAGATGAGTTGGACAAACTCCAGTATGGTGTTCTCCACTTAGATCAAGAACGTTGGTAGTGGTGGCAATGGATAAAAAATGTCCGCCAAGGATATGTGGCTTGGACACAATTTGTTGCATAGATTTATAAATTCTTTGACACTGATACCAACCATTTAGGTCGTTTGACAAAGTTGAAAAAATATGTCACAGCGGGAGACTTTATAGCTACTTTTGGTTGATTGGATTTCTGCATCGAGGGCATGTCTGATGTTTTTTTTCCGTGAATTATTTATTAGTAGCCTCAAGGATGAGATTCGTTCCCACGCCCTCATGGATCTCCCTCAAAGTAGGGTGGAAGCTACTAAAAGAGCTAAGGAAGCACAACAAGTTGTCTCTTCTCAAACCAGAGAACCTTCCATCATTCTTCACCCTAAGCTAGCCACTCCCACTCCTCCTTCCACTCCAGTAAAGATCCATAAATTGACCTGGGAAAAATGGTTGAACGCCAACTCAAGGGCCTTTGTTATAATTGTGATGACAAATATTTTCCTGGGCACAAGTGTAAGAAACAAAAGATTTTATGGCCATCTCTAAGGATGTTTCTAAAGAAGATGTTGAGGCTTCTCATGTGGTCCAGTCACCTAAACCCACTGACATGACTCAACCTTCCGACCTTCCAAAAGTTGAACCGGTCATTTCCATTTATTCTCTCACTGGCTTCTCTTCTCTCGAAACCCTCAAGCTAATTGGTTACATTAAAAATCAGAAGGTCATCATCCTCGTTGACAGTGGAAGAACCCATAACTTTATTCATCTCTACATTGTCCAGGAAACTAATTGCTATATTCGAGCAGTCAACAACTTTCAAATCATAATTTCCATTGGTAGGTCCATGAAATCTGGGAGGCGTTGTGAAAATGTGTGTCTTCAAATTAGTCGGTATCACATGAAATCTCATATGTTTTCTACTGACATGGGTGGTTGTGACAATGTGTTGGGTGTCAAATGGCTCCATTCTCATGTATTTTAAGGAATTAACCATGCAATTCAACAAGGAGGTCCAATAGTATAAGTTCCAAGGGATCACAACAGGTTCCCATGATATAATCAGTTCCCATCGCATGGAAAATATCCTCAAAAAAGGACCTTCGGACATTATTGCACAACTCCATTCCATTCACGCCACTAAGACACCCTTCATGCATCCTAACCTCCAATCCATCCTCTCCAAACACAATTTGTTTTTTCTACTCCCCATGGAATTCCTCCTTCTCATGGTGTTCATGATCATTCCATTCCCCTCGTCCCTAGAAACCATCCTCCCATTATTTGTCCCTATCATCATCCCTTTGCCCAAAAAAAATGAAATTGAGAAAATTGTTCAAGAATTTATTTCCGCAGGTGTTATTTTTCCTAATACTAGCCCCTATTATTCTCCCATTATCATGGTACTTAAGAAATAATGTTATTGGCACATGTGTATTGACTTTCACACCCTCAATAAAATCACCATCAAAGACAAATTTCCCATTCCTGTCATTTCTGAACTATTTGATGAATTTAGTGGTGCCCAATTCTTTACTAAGATTGATATTCATTCTAGCTACCACCAGATACGTATGAAAGAGGTTGACATCCCTAATGTTTCATTTCGAACTCATGAGGGCCACTATGAGTTCTTGGTCATGCACTTTGTCTCGTGTAATTCTCCATCTACTTTCCAAAGCCTCATGAATCATGTCTTCTGTCCTTTTCTCCATCATTTCGTCTTAGTTTTGTTTGATGATATTCTCATCTATAGTAAAACTTGGACAACCCATCTTTCTCATGTGGATCAAGTTCTTCATCTACTCTCTTAACACCAATTTTTCCTCAAACAATCTAAATGTGATTTTGGAGCCTCAAAAGTCGAGTACTTGGTTCATATTGTTGGCAAGGAAGGTGTCAGGGTGGTTCCTAAGAAGATTGAAATTATGCAGGATTGGCATCACCCCAAGAATCTCAAAGGCTTGCATGGTTTTCTGGGCTTAACATGATATTATCACAAGTTTGTTAAGAATTATGGAAAGATTGTGGTGCCTCTCACTTCTATCCTTAAAAAGAATCCTTTCACTTGGACTCTCGCAGTTGATCAGGCCTTTCAAGCCTTGAAAGAGGCTATGTGCACCACCCATGTTCTTGCCCTTCATGACTTCACAAATACCTTTGTCCTGGAATGTGATTCTTCCGGGAGAGGAATTGGAGAATTCCTTATGCAATAGGGTCACCCTTTGGCCTTTACCAGCAAACAACATTCAGAGAGATATTTGGGCCAATTAATATATGAAAAGGAAATGTTGGCTATTCTACGTGCAATGGACTTCTTTCACCCTTATCTATTATGGAAACACTTCCAAATTAAGACAAATCATCAGAGCCACAAGTTTTTTCTAGAGCAACATTCTTCATCCCGTGAGCAACAAAATTGCGTGACTAAGCTATTTGAATATGATTATGAGATCATTTACAAGAAAGGCAAAGACAATGTGGTTGTTGACGTTCTTTCAAGAAAATATGAAGATGAAGGGTCCATTTTTCCCCTCTCCTTCATTGTACCAGATTGGATTCAAGATATTTGCCAGGAATGGCTACAAGATCCCAAAATTTTGCGTCTGATGCAACAAATGCAAACCAATTCTCTAGTCTCCCCAAGGTACTCTTCGCACAATGATGAGATTTTCTACAAAGGTCGTTTATATTTAAGTAAACAATCACAACTTAAATCCACGATGCTCTCTGAAATTCATGTTGCACCCACAGCTGGGCACTCAAGGTTTACTAAAACCTATGATCGGGTCAAACCTTATTTTTTCTAGGATGGTATGAAATAGGACGTTTTCACTTTTATGGTGGAATGTGATGTTTGTCAACGCAACACGGGAGAAACAATCAAAGCTCTTGGCACACTACAACCACTTTTTATTCCACCCGCTATTTGGAGGGATATCTCTATGGATTTCATTGTTGGCTTACCTAAAATTGAGCAATAAGTGAATCATCATGGTGGTAGTTGATTGTCTTTCCAATTATGCTCATTTATGTGATCTTCAACACCCATTTACTGCCTCCACTGTGGCTCAACTTTTCATTGATCATGTCTTCAAGCTTCATGGCATGCCTCATTCTATTGTTTTTGATAGAGATCCCACTTTCACCAACAATTTTTAGCAAGAAAAGTTTAGGCTATAAGGCACCCAATTGCATCTCAATACCACCTATCATCCCCATAATGATGGTCAAACTGAAGTTTTGAACAATGTTTTGGAAACATATTTGAGTTTTTTTTCATCTGCAAGAAAAATTCATTGGGCTCAATGGTTACCACTAGTTGGATGGTGGTACAACACTTCTTACCATACAACTACTTGAATGACTCCTTTTGAAGCAGTATATGGATAAAATTCACCTTCAGTTCTCTCATACATTCCCGGTGTCTCAAAGGTCTAGGTGGTTGACCAAAATCTTATTGTTCGTGAGGCTATTCTTTGTACCCTCAAAGAGAATTTGATGATGGATCATAATCGCATGAAGTAACAATCAGACCAAGGTCACTCTGAATGTCAATTTGATGAAGGTAACCAGGTGTTTCTTTGACTACAACCTTGTTAGAAAAATAATACCACAGAGCAATAAAATAAAACAAATGTGGAAACAAAACATAGAAGATACACAATACAATAGAGACATAGATTTACGTGGTTCACCCAGTGTGGGCTACGTCCACCAGAGAAATTTTCAAGTCCTTCCTTTATTATTATTTAGCAAATGAAGGGATACAACCTACAACAAAACCCGATGTAACTTCCTATTCTTTCTCTCACAGTCTCCTCTCTCAGAATACAATACTCGCCATAATGCATAGTCACAATACATTTCCCTCATAACAGAGGGTTGCCTTCTAGGGAAAAAAACCCTAACATAATTTCTGCCATTAGATATGCGACCTTATAATGAACGGTCCAGATTTACAATGAAATTACAATATACATTTACAAGGCAATTTTTCCTTTGGGGGATTTTCCCCTGAACCCCGCAGAGGGGGTTACCCCACTCTGCACTCCCCTACATGGAAGAGTGTACATACTTCTGAGGTGTAGAGTCTTCATGGGGTATAAACATAGCTAAAAGCAAGGACCTCTGAATCAAGAAGATAATCAGGCTCCACAACCAACAAACCTTATAAGTAGACTTCACTCAAGGTCGAACATTGTCAGAAACTGGCACCCAGATTTTATGGTCCTTATACTGTTCTCAAGCATGTGGGACGGGTGGCCTATCTGTTAGTTTTGCCTATTCATTTTAAGATCCATCCTATTTTTTCTGTCTCCTACTTAAAGAAGGTGATTGGAAATAAGTGATAAACTCAAACCAGCCTTCCCAAGTTGGATGAAGAAGGATCCATCTAGTTGCATCCATAAGAAGTCTTGGACCAACATGAGTGTTGTCTCCGTCAGCACACCATTAAGGAAGTATTAGTACAGTTGAAAGATACAACTCCAGTAGATGCCACTTGGGAGCCAACTACCATTCTGCAACAATTTCCTCATCTCAAGCCTTGAGGACAAGGTTGTTTTTTAAGGGGGAGGTAATGTTAGGGACCTAACATCCCTAACCCCTCACATAGGTAAAATATTACACATTACATGTAATAAAGGCAAATATTAATAAGTCCTAGTAATAAGGAAGAATAAGTCAAATTTAATAAGAACTAAAAGAAGCTTCCACTTCTAGAAGATCTTCCTCTAGATTGTTCTTTTGGTAGATAGATTTCGTATAAATAGGAGTCAAGGGTATGAGAAGTTTTGTTTTGAGAATTATTGTAATAGAGTGTTTCTCTGCTAGAGGTTTCCCCCTCTAAGAGGAAAGTGAACATTGTTTCCTATCAATAAAGGTATTATTTTGGTGTTGTAGTTTCATCTATTTTATTGTTCTATTGTTATTCTCTGCAATATTTCTATTTTCAACTATTATAATAGATCTGGTACCTTAAAAATTCTAAGTAATGTTTATTATTTTTAATCTCTTCACCTAGTAGTTGTGTTACATGTGTGTGTGTGTGTGTGTGTGTCCATTGGATGTAGCTTGGGTGGTTGAGGGGAATAGTTTTTATCCTCCCCACCAAGGTTCAATTCCTTGTAAGTGACATGTGATGTCCTTAATAGGTCTATAAGACACTCTTGTTGTTGATTATGTTTCTCCTGTTGTTGAGCAATCAATATCTCGCCAATCCTAGCCTCCCCATGTTCTCTCACGGATTTTGGAGGGGGGGATTCCATGGAATCAATGAGCTACTAGTCTTCGGTGCCATGAACCAAATGTAAAAAAAAAAAGGAAAATAAAGTAGTTTGTTTTGATTTCATGACCCACCGACAAAAACAAAGCCAAAATCTAAAAGTGGAAGGAGAGGGATGGATAAAAGGTTCTTAGGGGAAAAGTTCTTAGAGTTTCCCTGCTAAGGGGTAGATAGGCATTTCATGCCCAATCCAATAAAGTCAAGTGTTGGTATTTTATAGGTGAAATGGAATAAATGTTTTTGCTGACAGCTTTGTCCAATTTTAATTTGTAAAATGAAAGTTGTATTTTGTACTTTGACCATGACAATTCATATATCTTTACCTACTTAATCTCATAATACAAGAAATTTGTTGGTGAATTTTTTTAGCAAATTAATCAAAACTGAAATTATAATATCTATCTATCTATCTATCTATCTATCTATATAGATATATATATATATATATATATATAGAGAGAGAGAGAGAGAGAGAGAGAGAGAGAGAGAGAGACGATAGAACCCCAAGGGTTAGTTCAATTGGTTTTGATTTCAAAGGTGGGTACTCTCTCTAAAATTTGGGGAGGTTAGGTTCAAATATCATGCTCCTTGGGACTATTGTCTACCCTCCATATCATCCATGGATAGTGGGGAAGTCTTCAGTGAAGTAGTTTTTCTATGCTAAAAAATTATCAGACCTTAATAAGGTAAGAGATTACTTCACTTTCTTTAAAATTGTATTTCTATGCTAAAAAAACATTGAGATAAGTGTTTCAAGATCACCATAATTTTGATGACTTTGGAGGTTAGGAAGGTCGATAATGTGGAACATATTTTTAAATTGGGATATAATATGGGTGTATAGGTAGGGAAATCCAAGATGAAGTGTTTTTCATCTTCTACTCACTTAGTGTCACAAAGGTGGAAAATTCTCTCATCCCATGGTGTTTTGGGAGTTTTCCAATGCCCAGTTTCACTATGTAACTCATGCGAGTTTGGTATTATCTTAGCCATGTTGATTGTCTTATTTTCACTTTTCAAAACAAAGAGGTAATTTTGATCTTCTAAATTAGGGTTGACCAGCTCCTTGTAGTATCTTAATTTCCTTTTATCCACTAATTCTTTATAAAACCACATATTCTTCTTAAATTTAGAAGTGGTGATATTTGTAATATTATTGATTCTGCATGATGGATTCTTATTATATTTCCCAATGATTTATCCAAGATTTGGCATCTTTGTGCCATCCTCGCTTGAGTCGCTAGTGGTTTTGGCCATTTGAAGCAATTTTGGGCATTCTCTTGTCATCCATGTTGTTTATCTTGTTCTTGTACATTAGGTATATAATCATAGAAATTCTCTCAATAGGGGGAAAGGATTTCTTCTATGAGGAGGATAGGATAGGGTGTATTTCCCTTAATTTTGATATTTTAAGTTATAAAATTCTTTTGGATCTGTTCTATCTTTCTCCAGGATTCTCTAGATATACTGCAACCCCAAACTTAACATTCATATAATATAATTGGATTGAAGAGAGTGTGAAAGAGGAGTTTTTTTTATCCCAAAAACAAAGGTTTGTTGATTTATAATTTTTTTTGATCCCATAATAAGCTTTCAACCCTCCATTTATCATTTTTTCAATGTTATGTTTCCAATTGAGTTTGTGGTGGATATTGATTCCAAGATACTTGTATGAAGGCACTTCCTCCTGGCTATTGTTATCATAAACAAAATTATCGCAGGTGATCCTCTTGGATTTAATTATCATAACCTTTGTTTTGTCAATGTTCACAGTCATGCCCATGTTAGAGTCGGATTCCTTAAGGGTTATTAGTTGCTTACCTATGTCATAGGGACTCTTCACCATAATAACAATATCATCAACATAAACAATGAGGATGATGACTATACTAGCGATGTAATACCCCTAGGTTGAACCCCGAAAGGTAATTGTACATGTAGGGTGGTGATCCAAGATATTTTGGGCCTAAGTGTCAATGTAAATATGTTTGGTGGCCAGAGTGCCTATATGATTACAAGATATTTTTTATATGTATCATGCATATTATTATTAATAAAATACATCATGGTTCCATAAAAATCATATGAAAGAGTATAGGGGACTAAGAACTCTACTAGAGGAAAGGGAGCTAAGGGTCTAGGATTAGGAGCTAAGCCAAGGGGGCTTAAGTCAGGGAAATATTATTTTAATATTCCATAAAGTCAAAATCTTGAGATGTCATAATATAATCTCTAAGAGTGAGGGAATGCATACAAGTGGATCTCATGAAGCTTCATTAAGAGAAGTGTCCAATCGGGGACATGCAGATATATTGGGAAATGCTAGGGAATTTTTTGGATGCAAACTGTGTGAAGTTTTGAAACATCCAATGATTCAAGTGGACACTCTACCCATCATCAGGGACATGATGATGGGTGTGGTTTCCACTCAAAACATTTGACATTTTAAAACTTCACACATAGTTTGCATCCAAAAATTTCCCTAGCATTATGAATAACTCTGAAAACCTGCAGACTCATATATTGGGAAACTTAGTGTATTTTTTAGGAATCTTGTCATTTTTTAGGAAGGATTTACTCTTACACTCCATATTTTTACCATATTCATTTATGGATATTCTCATATTTCCCAGGATCATTGGAACCTTTGTTTCTTACCGTTGGTATGGTATCATTCCATTATGATCCTATTTGTATGGGGAAACTGTTGGAGCTACTTCCCACACACCTAGGATTTCTTTTTCCTAAGGTTTTTATTTGTTTATTAGTCATAATTAGTCATTATCCAGTCTCCTATATTTTAGGAGAGAATATTCCACCTGGAGAATATTCTCTTTCAGTTCACACTCCAGTTTGACTAGTTGAGTTGAGTTTAGATGTTGCATTGCGATCATCACCATGCAACATTGGGATCATCACCATGATAATTCGACCTTGCCTTGGTATCATCACCAAAGTGGAACATTAGCCTTGATTCCTTGAGTTAACTCCTCACTACTTTCTGTTCAGTCAGTTAACTGAAGACTAGTTGACTAGTTAACTCAACTAGGTGGTAGTTCACTCACGTAACTACCTGAGAGACTAGAATAGGTGGCAGTTCACTCCCGTAACTGTTGGTGTGTGTCCAGATCACTCTATATCACCACTATGGTGACTTGTTTCACCTCAAGTCGAACTCATTGATTTATACAGAGTATATCATGTGTAAATTATTCATTATTCATAACGGTTAATGAGAATTCTTTCCATTCCTTCTCTCCTTCTTCTTATTTTTCCAATTCTATCTGCAAATGTGTGTATCATTTTTTAGCTAGATATATTATGTGCAGGTAAACACATTTACATGGTATTAGATCTGACGAAGTGCTAAGCAAAAGATACACCAAAAAAGTTTGCAGGTACAAAAGATCGAAGACAGCGAAAAGATGGAATTCCAAAAAGAATTCATTCTTACACCTTACAACTATTTTGCATGGAAGGAGAAAATAGCCATACTTCTCTGATCCAGAGGGTTGTATAGGTTAACCATGAATACAGATATAGAACCGACATCAGCCATAGAAAAATCAAAGTACTTAAATCGCATGGATGAGGCACTCGGAACAATTTGCAGCCTTATTTCTCCCGATCTCCTTTTCCATATATCTTCCTGTAAGACTCCCAATGAAGCCTGGACCATCTTGGAAAGGCTCTTTGGAAAATAGGATGAGATGAGGGGACACATGCTGGAGGTGGAGCTTCTCACATTGGATCCAAAAAGCTTCGAGAATATCCAAGATTTCTTTACAAAATTCAAGGATTTACTCTCGCAACTCAAAGCTTGCGGGGTCGATAAATCGAAGGAGGAGAAACAAATGTTTCTCACCATTATCTCCTATCTTGGACC
>SNQJ01S0143750.1:30850-42291 GCA_010110895.2 Picea sitchensis
TTTTTCTATGCTATATTGATATTTGGTTCTTAACATCCTCCTTCAATTGAATCCATTGAAAATGAACATGCACCAGTGCCATAGCTTCCTAGATGGATTCATACAACATGAGAAACAATTGGTGATCTTGTCGATGATCCTGTAGATCAACATTGTACACATTCATAGTTCCAATGAGCCTTGTCTCTTTTGGCTCAAGTTACAAACACTCATGATCTAGAAACATTTGTAGAAGCTTTTGGCCATCCAAATTGGGATGTAGCAATGAATGAAGAATATTATTCTTTAATGGTAAATGATACTTGGAATCTTGTACCTCTTCCAAATATTCCTTCGTCGATACTCCTTGTATCGGCCACACAAATATTTTTCTTCACCAGTATTCCCTATATCAACCGCAAAAATATTTTTCCTCATCGATGCTCTCTGTATTGGACACAAAAATATTTTTCCTTGGTGATATATACGGTATCGCCGAAAATTTATTTATTTTTGACACTTGGCCATTTTTTGAAATTGAGTTAGCGACCATCACATAAACTTAAAACTTGGCTATCTAATCCAAGTTAGAACTTTTATTGGTCAAATAAACCCCCATACACAACCACCATCATGTAAAAGTAAACAATTAGGAGCCTTGACCCCAATTCCTTATGCTAAGCCCCAATTCCTTATGCTAAGCAAAAAACAAAATTCACCCAACTCCACACAGATCAAAATTCTGCCATTATGTAGCAAACTTGTGCAGGACTGGTGTTGAAACCATGGATCTGGTACCACTTTGTAGCACATCCACTACTAACCCAACAAAAATTATGATTCCCATTAACTAAATGAATAGATGAAATGCACCATGATAAAATCGTTTGCAACAAACATAAATTTCTAAAAATGTAGATGCAACTAATTAAGCAAACAGTACACAAAAGCATCTATATATTCAAAACTCGGAGTAAAATGCATAGCCAATTAACTCAACATTTAACATAAACAACATAATGAATAATAACACGTATCTTTGAAAATACAAAACTACCTACATAGGACATATGTTCCACCCAATCGTAGATTTGTTGCTCTAGTTCTCAATAGCGAGTCACCCCCGAGATGGGGCTATGGATCCACAAGAAGAAGGTGGTTCCTAAGGCTAGATATTTTCCCCTCACATAAAACTAATTCCTACATCCATTCCAATCCACCAACTCTCTTTTCCGTCAACCTACACAAACCAAGGAATGGGATCCCCTTCTCTGCTATGCAATCCCTCGGGTTATCCCACTTCCCTCTAGGGCTCTAGCATAGTTTGGCCAGGAAATATCTTTGTCGGGGACTCCAGGAATTTACAACCGCGACAAGAATTCTCACAACAACAATTTATGTGTTCACCTTGCAAAGTTCTTGCACATAATCTTACTCACAAGTCGAGAACCTAATTCTGCATGAAAATATAGCTTCAACAAACTGTCTTACATGTCTAGTATGGCTTCCTTCAGGCTCTAACACTCAAAACTCTCTCTTTCTCCCTTTCCCAAGATGTAAAAATTTCCTTCTTTCCCCATTCAAATTTCCTTTTACCCATACTAGTTGACTCTCACATTCCCCAATGTTAATTGTACTTAGCACTATGCTCTCAATAACTATGTGAGGTGACTTTTCCCAGCAACCCTCTTACATGTATTCAATGATTGGGGATTTTAAAATATCAAAAGGAAAAATAGAAGGCTCACGCAAAATAATTTTATAAATGTGATTTGGGATTAATAGGCATGTATAATCCCTTCTTGGACCCCCCCTCGCTTGTCGAAACTTATTCCCCATGACTCTGTCTATGTCTGCCTGCAACTAGTGATACATTTTAGTTTATTATTTTCAATATACAATGTTTATATATTACACTACTTAGCCTGCAACCATACATCAAATTTACAATATACATCGTTAATTTGTGGATTAGAAACGAGAATGTTACATGCCCCTTCTTCTTGAGATGATGGTAATGAGGATGAAAATACACTTCTACCTATTCATCCTCCTCCAATTGAGTCCATTGAACATGAACATGCACTAGTACCATGGCTTCCTAGATGGATTCATACAACATGAGAAGCAATTGGTGATCTTGTCGATGATCCTCTGGATCAACATCGTACACATTCACAGTTCCAATGAGCCTTGTCTCTTTTGGCTCAAGTTTCAAACACTCATGATCTAGAAACATTTGTAGAATCTTTTGGCCATCCAAATTGGGATGTAGCAATGAATGAAGAATGACATTCTTTAATGGTAAATGATACTTGGAATCTTGTAACTCTTCTGAAAGGAAGAAAACTTATCAGATGTAAATGAGTGTATATAATTAAGTATGCATCAGATGGAAGTGTTGAAAGACATACGACCTAGTTAGTTGCAAAATGATTCTCTTAGGTAGAAGGAATTGACTATATTGAAACATTTTCCCCTATAGCCAAAATGAATTCCATCTACTTTGTTCTAGTTCTTGTCGCTTCATATAAGTGGGAGGTCCATCAAATGGATGTTAAATTCACCTTATTACATGGGGATTTATAAGAAGAAATTTACACGTAACAACCTCCCAACTATATCCAAAATGACTCAATATTTTTTTCCACCTTAAGAAATCTCTCTATGGCCGTAAGCAATCTTCTTGAGCTTGGCATACTAAAATGGATAGCTTTCTTCTTACCACTAGATTTTCTAGGTGTCATTTTGACCCCAATGTCTATGCAAGGAAATTGGGTAACCATCTCATAATACTTGTTCTTTATGTTTGTGACCTTATCCTCATTGGTAGTGACTCCAAACTTTTAACCCATGTTAAATCTAGCCTTAAGAATAACTTTTAAATGACAAACTTAGGACATTTACATTATTTTTGTGGCTCTCGGGTCTTGCAAACCAAGGAAAGAAGTTCCCTTTCTTAATCTAAGTATGCATTTGACCTTATTCAACACTTTCACATGGAATATTGTAAACCAACCCCATCTCCCTTTCAGTATGGAGTCAAACTTACTACCCCTTGTACTATACCTAAAGTAGATGCCACTTTGTGTCGTTAGTTAGTTGGTATCCATTTGTATTTGACTCATACTTGTCATGACATTTCCTTTGTTGTTGGTCTTGTTACCTAGTATATGCAAACACCCCATGAGAGCCATTGGAAAGCAATGAAGAGGGTACTTCGACATATCTGGGGTACAATTCGGTTTGGGATTCATTTTAGTTCAAGGGGGATTCCTTTGTTGGTTGGTTTCATTGATTATGATTATGCTAGTGACCTTGATGATTAGAAGTCTATTGTAGGATATGTTTTTAGTCTTGGTTTCGAACTTGCCACATGAGACCTATCACTTAGGCTTGTAACACTAGTAAAAAATGACTAACTTGTGACTATGCGACCAAAAAAGTTAGTCACAACGATTTTTATAAGCTAAATACTAGAAAATTCGAACAATTTTTATGTATTTTAAGTGACGTAGCTATAAATTACTAGCATAAACTACTAATATAGATTATGGATAAACATATACGACTAGTCTATAACTATGTAAATATAAATTAGTAATCATTTTTATTTATATGCAATTTAATTCTAATAGTATATTCATTTTAGCATGCTTTATCATTTTAATTAGGGTTTTTTAATATTGAATTGAATTTTGTAGTATGCATGGATGTGTCGACCTTGATTCACAACACCACACCAAATATCATGCAATGTACATGTTTGTACAATATAATTATTTATTGTACAAATTGCATCTCCTAACCCAACATTGTTTCTCAAATATTCAATCCAAATTCTAGCATTGCTTGGAGTTGGTTGTGATGTACATTTATTTTTCAATCAACATCGTACCTACACCTGATTCAACATCACTTTGTTTTCAATTTTTGTAGATTATTTATAATCTCTATACTTTCATCTTTATAGGAGTTGAGTTACACATTTGAGAGTGGATACTTAAGAGGACATCTCCCCTTCTCTGTCTTCAGGTGACATGCACTTGGAGACATGAGACTCTTTCCTTCTTACTATCTACCAAGGAATTGTATCACTTTGGCTTTGTGTCAATACTAGAGCTTAGTTCTTATAGATTAGATTTGTTCTTCTTTTGCTTTCTAAAGGAGTGGCCTTAACACTCCCACTTTGTATTGACACTTTTGTATTAGGCATTCCCATTGACCTACTTTTGGTCATTTGTTGGACAATAATAAACATATCTTATCTTATCAATTGAAAAATTAGGAATAGGCCCTACCTTAACCCTCTTAGGCCACATGACAACTTTCCTTACTTGTTTTGATTTACCATGTTTTCTTTTAAGATGAATTTAAGAAAAATAGTATTAATATGGAACAAAATATTAATATAAATGTAGTGTAACATCGAGGGGGTGGAGCTAATCTCCCAATGTTTTGACCTATAAATGGGCTATTTGAGGCCTCAAATTAGCTATGGAAGTTTCTAGACCCCAAATCACCAAACTGTACCTGCTCCTAAAATGGGCCCTGCAAGCCAACTCTTCCAATTTTTCCTCCCTAAAAGTACCAAGATAGTAAATAAAAGACATAAAATGGAACAAAAGGATCCAAGAGAAAGTCCTGCAAGTGATGCTTGTATTGTTCCTCTCAACTGAAGGGAAACCACTCCAATCCTCCTTGTGTTATATTCAACAGAGCTTTTCAACAAAGTATATTAACAAACAATTATTAAATACAGTCTTAGGGTTTCATTATTCTTCAACCTATTTTCCCATTTATATTTTGCAGATTTGAGTTCAATTCTATTCAATTTATGGGGAGTTAAAACATATATATTGCAGCATGTTAGAAATAATAACCAAACGTTGCATTAGTTTCTCTATTGTCAATGCAATCGAAAATTGTCTGCAGGTTGGTTTAAAAAAATGTTGTAAGAGGATGCATCTTACAAAAAAAATACGTTATCTGAAGCTATTTAACAAATTGTATTTGAACATAGAAAATTTATAGCAGGAGCATGTTGAATGGTGAGCTTGTATTTAACATTCCTCATCATGTTATCTTCGACTATAGTAGGCAGTTTCATTGGCCATCCCCTTGGCAAGCATCTCTCATCTCTCCGCTAGCATAAAAGATAGTTTAGGATATTTGTCTTCTATTTGATTTCCCTACAGGGTATTGAATCTATTAAATTCAGTGTTTCACCAAGTTCTGAAACCAACCGAATTACCAAAATCTCTGTATGATTGTCGTCCCGGTCAAATTGTGGGGAGATTGGAAAAAGATCAATTTTTTTTTTGACGTTGTCTAAACATTTGATTTTTTGAATTTTTTTCATTAGAATTAGGGTAAACAGATTTTGGTGAAATCACTTCTTTTGTTGTTTAAATTGCATTTTTGAATGTATAAATGAATTCAGTATCCTGAAAGACCTTCAGGGCACTAGAATTATTATGCACTCTCAATCACTCAAATCTGGAGTTCCAACAATTTTTGGCGAGATTTCAGTAAAACTCTAAAAAATGGAACGTTAATACTATATGTTTTCTTTTGATTGATTCATTTATGTCAATTAAGCACATAAATCATCTCATAAGTCAATTGAGCTCATAAATCTTCTCATGAAAAAATGATTTTTTTTTACTGTGTTAATTAGGATTTTTTTAACTAACCAGGAAGTTTAACAGCCAGCCTGTAGGCATTCACCAGCCGCGACTTAACGACTGTGCTAAAAATTTTAAAAGTGCTAAAAAAATTTATACATTCAATTACATTACCAAATTCCCATAATATATTATTTTTGAAAATACCATGGTAATCATAAAATTCTTTAAATTTTGCACTGACTGAACTTGCTTTATTACGCCAAAGGCGTATACCTATTGACAATGAGCACAATTTATCAGCTTTTAATCTAAAATTGTAATCTGATGGTTAACAATTGAAGATGCTGGCATATTCTTAGTCGTCCTCCCAAATCAATGAATGTGATTTACTCTTCATAACTTCCTTGTATTTCTGAATGCATCCGTTACCCTGTTTACTTTTTAACATTTACCTAATCATATTAAGAAATTACTGTAGCACTATATGATTGCCAAGTTTAAATGATTAACCTTTCAAATTACCATTTAAATTTTCTGCGTTTCATTTTCTGACTACCTGTGCATTTCATTTTCTGTCTTTCCTCATCATTTTCACCACGGATTGCCACGGATTTCAGCTGTGCGCCCTTTCGGCGTTCTCAGCCGCCAACTCGCGGCTGTGCTAGTTAAAATACCTCCATAAAAACTAAGAATACAGCAAGTTATTCAAAACAATAATTTAACCTTAACACAGATACCACAGCCAATGCACAACAACTCTTCTGATATAAATGTAATTTTAGAGGCAGAAGAAACTTCTATGCAAAGCCTTATTGCACAAAGAATAATTCAGAATCCTTAACATAATTGACAATAGCAGAATATTTCAATAGATATGAACTGCTCCAGTAAACAACCAAAATATAAAATGATTTTAGTTGTGCACAAAACTCACTGAGCATAGTTGTGCATTCCTATGATTTCAGCAGGGTTACTCTTTAGTATTTTTAGAAAATAAAATATATGCTAGCAAAAATGATAAAATAAATTTAATTTTGCAAAAAATATAAAATAGATTGAATTTATCCACGTGATGAAAGAAAATATAATTATGCATTCCCATAATTTTATAAAAGTTACTATTTTTTTTTTTATTCTATTCTATTTAGATCTTACTACCTGTGATCAGTGACATCAAACAAAACTGTTTATCACCAACAAGAAACAATTGCTTTTGTTATTTTGTTCCACTATAATGACCTAACAAAGTGTCATTGGACTTTCAAATAAACAAATCATGTGCATAAATGGACAGAGGATAGGTGTATCAAGCACTTGCTTTCAATAATTTTGACATACTTAAGGAGAGTTTGTTGACAACATGAAAACAATTTAATGCCACAAACTAATCACAAAGCATAATTACCATTAATAGTGAATTGGTGTCCTCAAGATGTTGTCACTTTCACTAATTGATAATTATGAGCCACTTCACTTTCACGAATTCATAAAAAATTATGAGCCCCTACTAATTGATAAAAAAGTTATGCTTAATTCAATTATTCTATAATAGAATTATTTTACAGCTTTCAACTGTGTCATGTCAAAGATCCTATCAAGAGTAATATTGGTTACACGCCTACCCATATAATCTTGCAGCCAAGATCCATCGTTTCTAATTATAATGTGCTGCCATGGTATACGTCCATCTATATTGTGACTGTACTATGTGGTGCCAAGGTGAAATATAATTTTTTTCTTTGGGAATAGAAAAATCAATTTTATGTAGTTACTTGCAAGTTACAATTAAAATATAATAAACCATTCTTACTTTATTCATCATTCATCAACCACTCTTACTTAATTCATCATTCAAGAGTGTCATTTTCCGTTTATATCAACTTGTCTTATTTTCTGTTTATATCAACTTGTCTTAAGGTGTTCTAATGAGACTAAGTCTACAATGTAACCTCATGAATGAGCCCCAGAATATATACACAAGTTTATTTAATTGCTAGCTTCAAAAGCCTTCTAACATAAATATGTCCTTCCCCTCTTCAATGCATACAAAAATAGACTAATGGGCTTTTACCATTCACCCTTCTTTTGGATTTACTCAAATCTTATTGAGGAGGGTGATTTGGAGGGTGCCCTAGGTCATGATTACTAAGAGAAAATCATAAGAGGTTAGATCATGATGTTCGGAAATTCATAGTAGCTAGTGCTAACGTCCCAAGTCACATAGAGAACTAGAGAACCTAATAAGCATAGAGTTATGGTAGGTCATTGAGTTTTACCAGCTCAAAATCATAAAATAAAATGCATTGCTTCCCCTCCAATATTCTCAAAAGATAGCATTCTAAATTCTGAATTTGGGAGGAATTTACACAATTATATTAACAAGAATTTCTATAGCAGCTCCATGCATTATTAACAATACCAAGTTATGACCACTTCATACTATTACGTTGATTTCCAATTCCACTCTCACTCTATGCCATCATTGCCAACACTTACTACATTGCAATACCCTTTTTTGCAAGTGAAGCATGATCCATTTATATGGAATGGACTGCAATCATGTTATTATAATCCAATGTTACTGGAATTACAGTGAAATAATGCTATGTGAAGTACCTTGGTGGATGGTTTGACATATCACCCTCTTCATTGTCGAATCATGACCCATCGACAATTGTTTGGTCTCATGAATATGTTAGGTGATAAAATTCCAATGACCACCATCATTGACAATGGGCACAATGAAAGACATAATGAAGAACAATAACATCAAGAATAGGTAGAAAAATACGAAGTCAAATTCCTCATTCAATCTATTATTCACACGATAATATAATATATAGTACACACCTCAAATAACCACCTATAACAATCCACATAACTAAGTATACATGACCTAAGATATTGAATATATCCCAAGATAAATATAAGATGTTTTAGGACTTCATGATTAGGAGAAATTGCTAACAACCCCCCACTTAATCATAATTATGTACAAGTGTACTAGCTAGGCAACAAAGATTAGTGCAAAAAATGATAACATATCCAAGTCTTCATTGTGATACTCATGGTCTGAAACCTCATGAGTGTCGATGAAGATCTACCTAAGAACCTACCACAAGTGGATGTTGAATACCATCTCTAGAAGACTCACTTTTGCAATAAATGAGACAGATAACCTCTAATTGTCCAATGATGTAAACCCAAAAACCATGAGAATAAACCTTGATGAGAAGTGAATTAGCTACAAGTCCAACACATCCCAAATCCTGAAAATGCCTAACAATCTAGTATGCCAAGAAAAAATATAGAAGAATAATTTTAACTTTGCAAGGTTAAAAAATCATCCTTATAAACTCCAAGAACTAAGTTTGAATACCATTGAGTGAACAAATGTGTTCACAAAATTGCACTAAGGAAACAACACATAAAAAAACTATCAATAATCCAGTCGAAAAAAAAAAGTGTCGATCAACATCCCAATCTTATATCATGTAAAAACCCATGAATGAAAACTCATGATTGATGAGTGAATCAAAATCCGACCAAAATCTACTGAGAAGTAAACGAGGTGAATCGTTGGCGTTTCCCCATATCTTAATACCAATCATGCAAGTCATAAATCTACAAGTGATTGAATACTTAAATGCCAAAATGTGATAAGTCATCCATCCTATACCACTATCATGAAAACCATCAAAATATCATCCTCAAAATAATAATCATTAAACTCTTGAAAATCCTCAAAAATACCAAGTATTAAGGTGAAATTGACCAATCCAAAACTCTATACATGAGTGATCCATGTCAACATCAAACCATCATCCTATCTTGAATCAATCTTCAATCCAATATAATCCTTAGAAAACCAAAGTAAAAACATCAATCCACAATATCCATGATCCTGAAGAAATCATAGTCCAAAAAATCACTAAGTAGACTTTGAAACTTTAAGTATGACAATTGTCATCAATATCTTCTCCCTATCAACTAAAAGGTGAGAGGTGAGAAGTCCTATGCCCTATAAATCAATAACATCAATATACCCCACTGGAAATAGAAAAGGGTAATCGTATTATCTTTAAGTAGAGTTTGATGACTTGATATTCAACTCAAAAGACTACCTCAAGTGGGCCCCGGTCATTCCCTAAAATTTTCAAGTTGTGAATCAAAATATCCATGTCCATCCACTATAGAAATATCTCCCCAACAAACATGGTCACACCTATGTATGAATCCAACGAGAACACCGCTTCAATAACTTAGCTTCCAAAATCTAGCACCAAGTACCTAACCTTCCAAATCTTACCCATTTCCTTTGAATCTTTGATCACTTTTTATACCTTTCTACAAGGCGATTTGTCTTCCCACATAAACTACATGGAGTAAGATTAAAACAATGCAATGGAATATGGTCAACTAGATGAAAGTGTTGACATTGTTCAAATACTTCATCCAACTTAGTAACATCAAGTGCATCATCATCATCATCAACAACAACTACTACTACATCATCATCATCCTTATCCTCATGTTCCTTGTCGTGATCTTGAAATTCAGGTACTTCATCCAACTTATCACCCCATGCATCGTCATCATCAACATAATCACTTGCATCATTATCATCCTATTCCACATCATCACCGTCAAGTTTCTTCTTACTATCATCCATTGCATGTTGTTGCAAATCATCACAAATGAACCTTTATCTTACAAGTGTAAATGGCCAGGAGTGATCAAGAATATGAAAGAAGTCGGACTTATTCCTTTCATATCCTAAGCCAAATTTGTTCCTCTTGAATTAAAATTCTTCCTAAGGTGTGACAATGTCAATTTTCTTATCTTCAAATTTATCCTTATTTTCTTTATCAAATTCATCGATGTCATCTTTAATTGTATGTTGTTTGAGATCTTCTTATTCATTATCAACAATTGGTAATCCAAAGGAGCCTATAAAGGATTCAAAAATAAGGGTGGAATGCTAAAGTATATCCTGATTTTGAAGATGTATTAACTCATCAATTAATAACCTATTTTGAATTTGAAGTAGATCAACCATTTTGTGCATGATGTGCATACATGTAGTAGAATGGCTTAGTGAACTCTTATTGATTTCAATAGTTGATCCTTGTGTGGTATGGATTAAAGTGTGTAGAAGACCGAACAGTCTTCGATACTCACCATCTTGATCCAAAGAATTTCTTCAAGTATTACAATGCCAAAAACAATGTTTCATAACAAAAATTGTCAAGTTTCACGAAATAAATAAAAAAAACACTAGACACCTTTGATCCCCCTATTCAAATTTGGGCTAGAACAACTAATTTAGAATTACAATGGATTCGAGTATGTCATGTTTGACTCAAAAAGAGACTTGAGACTTCAATTATTAGTATTACAATCAAACTTGATGCAAAAAAAACATCCAAAGACTTTGTAGATTGACAAAAGAGCTATTGTAGGCTGCCCTCCATATTATGTAAAATATTGCAAAGTTTTGAATGAATTTATTTTCAATTCTTTTATCTTTTTGTTGGTGTCAATTTGTCGTCAATTGATTTATCTTTTTGCTTGTGCCAATTTGTTGTCTATTGCTTTATTCCTTTGCTCTTGTTCTTAAAATTAATTGCCTTTTATGTATTTGTCCAAGAGACAAAAGAAAATGCACCATCTTGAACCACAAGGCACCAATAAGACCATGGCATTGAATACACAAAATCCCTAAGACCCCCTTATTCAATTTTAAGATTCATATTGTAGGCTGCCCTCCATATTATGTAAAATATTGCAAAGTTTTGAATGAATTTATTGTCAATTGTTTTATCTTTTTGT
>SNQJ01S0143751.1:2152-24403 GCA_010110895.2 Picea sitchensis
AACCCACTGCAGCACATATTCTAGTTTTATCTGTCTTGTCTCGCAAACAGGTGCCATCCAGTGGAACAATATCTTCTTTGACTATCTCAGTTGGCAGTAATCTCTAAAGGGAATCTATCACTTTGATCCATTATACCCTTTAGCCCTTTGGAAACCCAGATTACATAGGGACGTCTCCCTTGGACTAGCCCTCCTAAATAGAAAGAGCCCCCCATCGAGGTGACAGTGGGTGGGGAAGCTTCTGTTACGCCCGTTTTAAGCCTTGACTCAAGCTACCTAAACCCTTTCTACAAACCGTGCGATAACAGTACCGAAAGTGAGTGTGAGATCCTTGTGGAGCAAGACCCTGAAACCCAATGTCCCGAAGTCCCAAAATTTGCAGAGCCGTCAGAAATCAGAAAACTTTGTGAAGTCAAAACGTTTTCTCACTCACGTTGGTTTATGAATATTGTGATTTTGTTAAAGGTTTAAGGCCTGAAAAACTTCGATTGACTACACGTTATGTGTGCAGAGTTCAATGAGTGTCAGGATAGCCGAAAACTGATGTCAAGTATGGAATTGGAAGAGGTACAGATTGCCTCCGAAACAAAGGACGAAAGGGTGGGAAGGAATGTCAACCTGGGAATCGAAGGGTTGAACTGCAATGGGAATGGAAGAGAATTGGATAAGGAAGGGAATATAATGAAACTCATTGAGAGATTGAAGAAAGATGCCCAGGCTTGTCGAGCTGATAGGCGAAAGCTCATGAGGGTTAGGAATCAGCAGGGTGAATTCAACTTAAAAATGTTGAAGAGCCTGGAAAGAATAGAAAGGAAATTGGAGAAGGGGAGTGACTCAAGAAAGATAGAGAGTCGCAGGATCCCTGAGAGGAAAAGAAGATCAATAAGTGTCAGGACCCCTGAGAGAAAAAGAAGATCGAGGAGTAGTAGAAAACATCATCATCGCTCCCCAAAGCATTCCAGTAGGGAGGCACACAATAGTTCAAGCCCATCCCCTACTAGAAAACACCGAAGATCTGGAGTGGATGAATTGAAGGGAGAAATGAACAAGATCAAGCCTCCAACGTTCGATGGAGAACATAAGAAGGAGGAAGATGTCAAAACTTGGTTTCTTGGCATGAGGAAATATTTCCATCTGCAGAATTATTCCACTCATGCAGAAGGAAGAATTGTGATGTATCAATTGAAAGGAAAAGCATCCATGTGGTGGGATCAGTTTGTGAAAGTGCAGCACATCAGAGAGAAATATGTCACTTGGAAGGAGTTCAAGGGGTATTTCAAGAAGAAATACCTAACTAAAAGATACTATGACAAAAAGATGAAGGAGTTCTTCAAACTCAAGATAGGTAGCATGACCATTGATGAATATGAACGAAGATTTTTGGAACTACTAAAGTATGTTCCATTCATCAAAGATGAGGCTGTCAAGATTCAGAGATATTTGAGTGGACTGCCACCTTCCATTAGTGACAAGATCCAATATGATGATCCCAAGACTATGGAAGAAACAATAAGAAGGGAAAAATACTTGTATGAACAACAAAGAGAAAGGCCTACTTTTCTAAAGGCTTGGGATGATCAAAAGAAGTTCAGGAAAGAGCAGAGGCTAAAGGGAAACAAGCCTCCCTTTTTCAGAAATAGTCCTCAGGGATAACCATGCTTTAGGGAGCCCAGGAAGGCGGAAGTGGATGAACAAATGCCTAGATTGCCACCTATGGAGTGTTGGGGCTGTAAAGAAAACCATAGGTACCAAGACTGCCCCCACAGAAAAGATAAAGTGAGAACCTTCCACAATGTTCAGCAAGATGAAACAATGGAGGATATGGGTAGTAGAATGCCAAGGATTTACACAGCCCTAGACAACAATCAAGAAGAATTTCAATTGCACATGATTGAAGTGGAAGGTATGATTAACAACCGACCATTTAGTATTTTAATCGATTCAGGGGCTAGACATAGTTATGTATATCCTAGGGTGGTGGAAAGTTTGCATTTATCANTGAAAAGTCTTGGTTAGTGCAGTTGGCTATATGAACCAAGAGGAAAGTTGCTGAGTTGGTGAAGTCTTGTCCTGTGGACATGAAATCACTGAGCACGAAGGATGAATTGAATATTTTACCTTTAGGATCCTATGTATGTTTAATTGGAATGGACTGGTTGGACCAACACCATGCCCTTTTGGACTATCGTAACAAGAGGTTTACATGCCTGGATGAGGAGGGAAATCAAAAAAAAGTCCAAGGAATTCCCAGAGTTGTGGTTGTTAGAGAAATCTCAACCATCAAGCTGAAGATGTGTTACAGGAAAGGTTTTCAATTATTTGCAGCCCGTGTGGAGGAAGCATCCAAAGATGAAGTCTCAAATATTGGAGACCATGAGGTACTCATAGAGTTCAAGGACATATTTAAGGAGGTACCTAGACTACCTCCGAAGAGAGACATTGATTTTTCTATAAATTGGATGCCTGGAGCAGCTCCAGTTTCGAAAGCTCCTTATAGAATGAGTACTCCAGAGCTGAAAGAGTTGCAATTGCATCTTGAAGAGATTCTGAAGAAGGGGTACATTTTCCCCACTGTGTCACCTTGGGGTGCCCCGATCCTATTCGTGAAGAAGAAGGATGGGACATTGAGGCTGTGCATTGATTTCCGATAGTTGAACAAGGTAACTGGCAAGAGCAAGTATCCTCTGTCGAGGATCAATGATCTTTTCGATTAGTTGGAGGCTGCGAAAATATTTTCGAAGATAGATCTCTGATCAGGATATCACCAGGTAAGAATAAAGGATGAGGACATCAACAAGACTACCTTTAGAACAAGGTATGGTCATTACAAGTTCACAGTGGTACTGTTTGGACTGCCAAATGCACCTGTTGTTTTTATGTGCTTAATGAATGGTGTATTCAGGGACTATTTAGACAAGTTTGTCATAGTCTTCCTGTATGACATTTTGGTGTATTCGAAGTCAGAGGAAGAGCATGAACAACACCTAGGGATGGTGTTGCAAGTGTTGAGAGAGAACCAGCTATATGCCAAGATGAGAAAATGATCATTTTATCAAAGGAAGATCCATTACTTGGGGCATATTATTTAAGAAGAAGGGATCATTGTGGATCATAAGAAGGTTGAGGCCATTCAAGAATGGTCAATGCCAAGGAATGTGGAAAAAGTTAGATCCTTTATGGGTCTGGCGGGTTACTACAAAAGGTTTATATTAGGGTTCTCAAAGATAGCTCACCCTATCACTTCCTTGCAAAGGAAGGAGAAAAAGTTTCAGTGGACTGAAGAGTGTGAGAACCGTTTTGAGCGATTGAAGTAGCTATTAACCAACGCTCCAATATTGAGGATTGCAGATCCAAATATGGATTTCGTGGCGTGCACAGATGTGTGTAAGGAAGGGCTGGGAGGAGTTCTCAGCCAAGATGGATTTGTAATCTGTTATGAGTCCAGGAAGCTAAAAGAGCATGAAAAGAATTATGCCACTAATGATTTGGAGCTGGCAGCAATTGTCCACGCTATGAGGAAATGGATACATTACCTCATGGGAAGGAGATTTGAATTGAGAAGAGACCACAACGGTCTGAAATATTTGTTTGATCAACAGACTTTAAACGCTAGACAAAGTAGGTGGCTAGAGTTTCTGTGTGAATATGACTTTGATATCAAGCATATCAAGGGGAAGGAAAACAAGGTGGCTGATGCACTCAGTAGAAAAGTGCATGAATTACATGCTACAACCATTAGCATGTACAGAACTAATATTAAGGATAGAATTATGGAAGCTGCAAATGTAGATTTGCAGCATAGAGATTTCGTAGCAAAGCTATAGCAGAGTGAAAGGCCACAGAAAAGGGAAAGTTACACCTTGGAAGCTAATGGATTACTTCTGTATAAAGACAGAGTGTATATACCCAATTTCTAGGAATTGAAACTTGTGATTCTAAAAGAAATGCATAGCATGACTTATGTTGGACACCCTAGATCTAAGAAGACTGTGGAAACAGTCAAAAGCCATTATTGTTGGCCAGGTATGAAGAGAGAGATCGTTGAATACATTGCCAGATGTATGGAGTGCCAGAAAGTTAAGGCTGAGCATATGCACCCAGCAGGGTTGATGTAGCCTTTGCCCATTCCTGAGTGGAAGTGGGAAGTGGTGACCATGGAATTTATTACAGGATTTTCCAGAACAAGCAAGAAGCATGATTCGATCATGGTTCTGGTGGACAATCTTACAAAAGATGCCCATTTTATTCCACTGAAAAATCACTCACAAGGAAAAAGATATTGTTGATATCTTCTTAAAAGAACTGGCACGCTTTCACGAAATTCCTAAAATGATTGTGTTTGATAGGGACCCGAAATTCATGTCGAATTTTTGGAAAGGACTGTTCAAAGGATTCAAAATGAATCTGAATTTTACTACAGTGTATCATCACGAGTCTGATGGATAGACAGAGAGGGTCAATAGAGTAATAGAATACATGCTAAGAATGTATGTGATGGACAAACCATCAAGATGGGAAGACTACCTGCATTTGGTAGAATTCACCTACAATAATGGGTATCATGCATCGTTGAAGATGAGCCCATTTGAAGCACTTTATGGAAGAAAGTGCAACAGTCCAGTGAGTTGGGATAATCCAATTGACAGAGTAGTAGTTGGTCCAAAGTTTCTCAAGGAGATGGAGGACCAAATTCATGCAGACGCAGACCCACTCGGCCCTCTAGTCGACGTCTGCTTCATAGGATCGTTCTTTATTTCTATTGAGCTGAATCGACTCTTTTGGATTCCCTGCTGGAATCTGCAAGTCATTGATCCACAGGTCCTTTTCGAGAACTCTCCTGTGCCCCTTTACCCCCTAATTACCACAATGTTATGACCAAGGTCTTACCCAAATTCCCTTGTTGTAACTTCGTGACTTCACGGGCTCGCGAGTCTAGGCTCTCAAATATTCCTCCTCAATTTTGTGATACCCGAAGTGCCGATACAGGTATAGTTCCCTTGTGTCAGCACCCTTCGCACATGACCACCGGCTAGGCTAACTCTAGCACTTTTCACTGCTCGCCATTTTGTGAGGTTTGATGTCGAACTCCCGTCTCTTATCTCACGAATCTCCGAGACATGAGAGGTCAACGGGGTGTTGAATTATCTCAAAAGACAACATGCGTCCACAAGTCTCTTCCATGGTCCCACCTTATGATTCTGCCACATGTCCCTCATGCTATATTCTCACTTCGTGATTTCTCTCCTTAAGCGGTGCCACCTTTGTATCCCCGACACCCTAGTGTCGATATCCCGAACTCCTCAATACTCCTTATCACAGCTCATGACTTCTCCTTCTAATCTTCAACTCTTCAACTATCAAATTCTAACATGTCATCCACGTGGTCCCACAATGGAACTTCTTTCCCTTTCATAGATTTGCAAACCTTGATGCAAAATTTCGACCCTTCAACTCACGAAGCCCTGAAATGAGATTTCGTGAGCGATCCAACGACCCTGGTTGACTTGGATCCTACGGCCCTGATTTATTCTGAGCTTACACTTGAGGAAAACTCACCGTAACATTCCTTCTTCTCTACAAGATCTGACGGCTCTTGTGACTTCATGAATTCTTCTCAAGAATTTCGACCATCCTTTTCTTCCTGGACAATTCCTGTGAATTTAACCAAATATTTCTCGATGGAACTTACTCTCTTGCAACACAAACTTGTTACACCTCCTTTCATCACCTCAATGCATCATTCTTCTGTTCTCTTCTTCGACAACTACAAAGAACCTATCCTTCCTGAGCTTTCTCCAACTTTGAGTCTTAAAGAATACTCCCGCACACACTCCTCGCGATGAATCCTTCAATTTCTTCAAATAATTGAAGTCCTTCGACTATGCACACTCCCTACAGCAGTAGTCCTTCAACAATTCCTCAAGTTCACAAACTCTGGAACTTTACTCAGCCTACGCACACCTTGAACGACTCCTGTGCTCAACCTGCACTTCTGTGAAAATGAGAACAATTTTTATCCCTCCTAATCTCTTAGAGATAAAACTCTAAACTCCTGTCAACGCACTCCTTGCGGACAATTTCACTGCACTCCTTGTAGGGATTTTACTCACTCAGGAAGAGAAAGAAATGAAACTCATTCCTTACTCTCTCTCAGACTTCAAACACAAAGCATGAAATCATATACACAGCATATAAAGAAAATGTATAATAGAAAGTAAACATCCATGAGCATAACACTCAACATGCATACACAGAGAACAAATACGACACCATGAATTTGAATCGAAGCTCTTTCTATTAATTCAAATCTCTGTACATGGGTGTTTTCAACTACATCTCTCTACTCTCTTCTCTATGCTCTATGCTCTATTGACATAATAATATTTCCACTATACAATGAGGGTGTCTATATCCTGTTTCCCTTTTGCACTCTAAAACCGTCTAATCTAAGCATTAAATTCCATCTACCTACATTCCTCACACATAAAGGCTCCTACCTACTATGGATGAGAGCAGATCGCTCAAGGTCCTTTTACAATAATACAAGCATGCCTCCACTTAATGACTTCATTAATATTTCAAAAAATGTGCTCGGTGCTTTTCCAGTTGTCTCTTATCTCCTCGTTGTCTCACTGCTGGCTATGCTTGCACGCCTTGTGATGCTCCTGCATCATACTCCCTCGCTTGAAAATTTTCATGAGCTCCTGTCG
The DNA here is from genome assembly GCA_010110895.2 of Picea sitchensis. Lineage (NCBI taxonomy): Eukaryota > Viridiplantae > Streptophyta > Pinopsida > Pinales > Pinaceae > Picea > Picea sitchensis. Next base: position 8,863 of record SNQJ01S0143751.1, read on the forward strand.
ATGAGCTCTCGCACGGTTTGTCCATCCTTGTGGATTTCTGCTTCATTCTCCCAGCTGACATCTTCAACTGGATGGCCCTTCCACTTGACCAAGTATTCAAAGTATTTCTTTCGCCTGGTCCACTTACCATCTCTTTTGTCCAGTATGTGCTCCATCTGCGGCTTTTCTGCAACTAGCATTTGTTTTTTCCACTGAATCTCTAGCTGTTCACTTCTTTCTTTTGCATCCTTAGCTTTATAAGGGTAAAAATCTGAGACATTGAATATCGGAGAAATTCCGATCCCATTGGGTAATTCAATCTCATATCCATTTTCCCCAAATTTCTTCAAGACCTTACATGGTCCGATTTTCTTCATCTTCAGTTTATTATATGTTCCACTCGGGAACCTTTCCTTTCTCAAATGTGAAAGGATCAAATCACCAACTTCAAACTGAAGTTGTCTCCTGTGTTGATCTGTTCTCCACTTAGATTCTTGGCTCGAACTCTGCAATCATTCCTTCACCTGGTTGTGAAGTTTCTTCATCGCCTCTACGAAATCTTCTGCACTAGCGCTCCTAGTCGCAATCTGTTCTAAATCCCCCAACTCAGAAATTCCTCATGGTTGCATGCCATAAACAATTTGAAATGGACTCTGTCTGGTGCTCCTATTAAGTGAGTCATTATAAGAAAACTCCACCTTTGGTAATATGTTGTCTCACTAACTGTGGTGTTATGTCACCAAGCTCCTCAACAAGTCTCCCAAACTCTTGTTCACGACTTATGTCTGCCCATCCGTGTGAAGATGATAAGTTGAACTAAATGAGAAGTTTGTTCCCAGCTTCTTCCATAAGGTTCTCTAGAAGTGTCCTATGAATTTCGTGTCTCGATCCGAAACTATGCTCCTTGGTAAGCCGTGAAGTCGAATGACTTCTTTGAAAAACAGGTTCACAATGTGAGTTGTGTCACTGGTTTTCTGCCATGGAATGAAATGTGCCATTTTGGAAAATCTATACACTACCACAAAGATTGATTCAAACCCTCTCTGTGTTCTTGGAAACTCCAATATGAAGTCCATGCTGACTGTATCCCATGGCCTGTCAGGTATGGGTAATGGTTGATAAAAACCTGCATTCTGCCTCTTTCCTTTTCAATGTTGACAAATTTTTCATCTGTCCACGAATATTTTGATGTCTGCTCTCATTCCTGGCCAATAATATGAATCATTTATCTTTGAGAACGTCTTGTCATGACCGAAATGTCTGGCCAATCCTCCACTATGTTTCTCCTTCAACAAATTCTTCCTCATGGAGCATTTTGGAATACAAAGTTGATTACCTTTAAACAATAATCCTTCCTGGATCATGTATTTTTCCCATTGGCTTCTATCCCTGAGAATTGGATTCTCAGCTACTCCATACACCTCTTTAAAATCTGGATCATATCTGTACATGTCCCTGAGATCATCAAAACCCAATGTTTTGACTCTGAACTCCTACAATAGAAAAAATCTCCTACTCAAAGAATAAGCAACTTTGTTAGCATTTCTAGAAATATGTTTAATCACAAAAGTGAAATTTTGCATATATTCAACCCATTTAACATGTATTTGATTCAACTTCTCCTCTTGAGTCACAAATTGCAATGCATGATTATCATTGTACAAGACAAACTCCTTACGAATCAAATAATGTCTCCATTTCTTCAATGCTTGAATAATAGCATAGAATTCCTTATCGTACGTGGAGTATTTTATCTTGGATTCATTCAACTTCTCACTGAAATATGCTATCAACCTGTCTTCTTGAATCAAGACTGCCCCTATTGCAAATCCACTTTCATCACATTTTACTTGAAATATCTTTTGGAAATCAGGCAACACCAGAATTGGTTGTTCCGTAATTTTCCTTTTCAACAAATTGAAGATTTTCTCAGCCTCTTATGTCCAGTGAAAAGACTTGTGTCTCTTCTTCACTGTGTCCATCATCGTTTCACTAATTCCACTGAAATTCTTGATGAACTTCCTGTAGAAACTATCCAATCCGTGAAAACTTCTCACCTCAAATATACTTTTCGGTGATGGCCAATTCTTAATTACCTCCACCTTATCTGGATCCATCCTCAACTTATCTGCAGAAATAACAAAACCCAAATAAATGAGCTCCGTCTTCATGAATGAGGATTTCTTCATGTTTATCAACAACTTCTCTTTTTGTAGCCTCTTCATCACTGTAGCCAAATGTTTTAGATGCTCTGCCTTTGTTTTACTGAAAATCAATATGTCATCAAGATACACAATGACAAATTTTCCAATGAAATCCTTTAGGACTTCATTCATCAATATCATGAAAGTACTCGACACATTTGTTAAACCAAATGGCATAACAAGCCATTCATATAACCCTTCATTGGTCTTGAAGGTTGTCTTCCATTCATCACCTTCTCTCATATGAATATGATGATATCCACTTTTCAAATCAATCTTTGAAAAAAATTTGGCCCCACTCAAGAAATCCATCAGATCATCCATCCTTGGCAATGGAAGTCTGTACCTGATGGTTATTTTGTTGATTCCCCTTGAGTCAGTACACATCCTCCAGCCTTCGTCTTTCTTTGGACTGAGTACTGTCAGAACGACACACGGACTCAAGATGTCTCTGACCAAACCCTTGTCCAACAAATCCTGGACTTGTCTTTTGACCTCTTTATTCTCCTGTGGCGTCAATCTGTACGCTGCTTTGTTTGGAAAACTAGCTCCAGGTATGAGATAAATATGATGACTCACACTTCTAATCGGTGGCAACGAACGAGGTAGTTCATCCACTACTATGTTAGAAAACTCTTCCAACAGTTCCTAAATATCTTCTGGTAAATCATCTACCCTTGTGCTGGTTAAAACAATCTTTGGCTTCCTGACCACAATGAATTGCGGTTCCTCCTTCTTCTTAACCTCTATAAGAATTTTATTCCCACTCATGAGAAGTACAGTGTTTCTTACTTTAGGTTTCACCTCCTTATCTTTGATTGGAAGCAACATGTGAGTTCTCCAATTCTTCTTTAGGGTATATGTGTTCATTCTCCCATCATGAATCACATTTTTGTCATATTTCCACGGTCTACCCAGCAATAGATGAAAAACATCCATAGGAATAACATCACAGAGTATTTCATCTTTATACCCTCCTATTTTAAACTAAACTAAACATTGCTTAGTGACATTTACTTGATGTCCTTTTTGCAACCATGAAACTCTGTATGGACTTGGATGATCAATCGTCTCCAACTCTAGTTTTTCTACCATCTCTGTTGAAACAAGATTATCTGTGCTTCCACTGTCTAGAATGACCTTGTATACCCTGTCATTGGTCTTGCAAGCAGTCCAAAAAAGTATGTTCCTTTGGACTGAGCTCTCCACTTCCTTCTCTGGTGTCAAAAGAAATTTTCGCATTATCAGCGATATTCTGCCTTCAGCATCCTCTACCTCAACATTTCACCTCTATTCTTCGGCAATGTGAGTCTCTCCTTACTCTTTCTTCTTGTCTGGACATTCATAAGACTTGTGTCTGACCTTTCCGCACGTGAAGCATTTTATCACTCCACTTCTTCCTCTTCCTCTACCTCTAGTACGAGGAAAAATGTTGTTATCAGCATACTCTCCTCTTTGATTAGCATACTGCCTTCTCTATCTAGCATATTTCCCTTTCTGTGAGAGTCCACCTCTTTCAATATGAGGTTTCTTCCATTCTTCCTTAGGCCTCTGATTTCTATCTTGGATGACTGATTTTCCCTTAGCTTGACTCCTGCCTTGGCTTCTTTCACCTTGTTTTCGGCTCAGCTTCTCTTCAACTTTTAGAGCCATCTGATAAGCATCTTCCACCATTTGGATGGTCATCATGCTCATCTCATCCTGAATGTCATATCTCAGACCATTCATGTACCTGGAAACCTTTTCATCTTCACTTTCGCGATGATCTGCCCTGATGTTCAACCTGTAGAATTCTTCAGTGTACTCCTTCATTGTCATCAAATTCTATCTCAAATTTTACATTCTTCGAAACAGAGTAATCTGGTAATCCCTGGGAATGAATTTCTCTTTCATCTTTCCAATCATCCTATCCAAACTCTTGATTTTCTACTTACCATGGCAGAATTTGTTAGCTTGCAGTTCATCCCACCACAATGTTGTATGTCCTTTAAGTCTTGTGACATCATGTTTGACCTTCTTGTCTTCTTCAACATCTTCATAGGAAAAATATGTGTCCAGAGCTCTAATCCAATCTAGAAGCTCTTCAACATCCAAGTTTCCCTCATAAACTGGAATGTCCATTTTGGCTCTTGCACTCGTTCTTGCAACAGCTCTAATCAAGCGTTCATTTGTTGCATCTTCTGATGCAATTTCTTCTTCTTCATGTCCATCATCATCTTCACTTTCAGACTCACTGACATCTCCAATATCAGTTGTGCACCTTTGTTTTATTTCCACATCCACGAGTTTGGCACGAATGTCATGCAGATCTCTTTCCACTTTTGGATTTTGCACCTGCCTGCCCCTTCCTTTTGGCATTTCCCTATCCTCGGGCAGATCGGTTGTTTGCCTGTCTCTTCTCCTCGGTGGCATGGTTTAAATTCCTTCTCGCTTTTCCTTCTTGAAATATACAAACAAGAATCAGGCTCTGATACTAGATGGTGCAAACGCAGACCCACTCAGCCCTCCGACTGACGTCTGCTTCACAAGATCATTCTTTATTTCTACTGAGCCAAATCGGCTCTTTCGGATTCCCTACTGGAATATGCAAGTCGCTGATCCACAGGTCCTTTTTCGGAAACTCTCCTGTGCAAATAGCACTAGGCGCGAGCCCCTTTACCCCCTAATGACTACAATGTTATGACCAAGGTCTTACCCAAATTCACTTGTCGTAACTTTGTGACTTCATGGGTTTGCGAGTCTAGGCTCTCGACTCTTCCTCCTCAATTCCACGATACCCGAAGTGTTGATACGGTTATATCTCCCTTGTGTCAGCACCCTTCACACATGACCACCGACTAGGTTAACTCTAGCACTTTTTGCTTCTCTCCGTTTCGTGAGGTTCGATGTCAAACTCCTGTCTCTTGTCTCGTGAATCCTCGAGACACGAGAGGTCAATAGGGTGTTGAATTCTTTCAAAAGATGACACGCATCCACCCGTCTCTTCCATGGGCCCACCTTGTGATTCTACCCTGTGTCCCTCATTCTATCTTCGCACTTCACGATTTCTCTCCTCAAGCGGTGCCACCTTTGTATCCCCAACATCCGAGTGTCGAGATCTTGAACTCCTCAATACTCCTTATCGCAGCTCGTGACTTCGCAACTTCTCCTTCTAATCTTCAATTCTTCAACTGTCAAATTCTAACACATAGTCCACACGGTCGCACAATGGAACTTCTCACCCTTTTATGACTTCGCGAACCTTGATCCAAAACTTTTGACCCTTCAACTCACGAAGCCCAGAAATGAGATTTTGCGAGCGATCCAACGACCTTGGTTGACTTGGATCCTACAACCCTGATTTCTTCTAAGCTTACGCTTGAGGAAAACTCGTCATAATGTTCCTACTTCTCTACAATATCTGACGGCTCTTGTGACTTCAAGAATTCTTCTCAAGAATACGACACCATGAATTTGAATCGAAGCTCTTTCTATTAATTCAAATCTTTGTACATGGGTGTTTTCAACTACAACTCTCTACTCTCTTCTCTATGCTCTATGCTCTATTGACATAATAATATTTCCAGTATACAATGAGGGTGTCTATATCCCATTTGCCTCTTGCGCTCTAAAACTATATAATCTAAGAATTAAATTACATCTACCTACATTCATCACACATAAAGGCTCCTACCTACTATGGATGAGAGCGGATCGCTCAAGGTCCTTTTACAATAATACAAGCATGCGTCCACTTAATGACTTCATTAATATTTCAAAATATGTTCTCGGTGCTTTTCCAACTGTCTCTTATCTCCGCGTTGTCTCGTTGCTAGCTATGCATGCACGCCGTGTGTTGCTCCTGCATCATAAATGATACAAATTAAGAAGAATTTGAAAGTTGCCTAGGATAGGCAGAAAAGTTGTGCTGATAAGAATAGAACCCACAGAGAATTCAAAGTGGGTGATCATGTTTTCCTGAAAGTAAAAACTAATAGGAGTTCCATGAAGATGGGAAGTTGTGCCAAGTTGGTAGCAAGATTTTGTGGGCCGTTTGAAATCCTAGAAAGGATTAGGCCATTTGCATATAAGCTTTCATTACCTGCATCTATGACTGTACATATTGTGTTTCATGTTTCATTGCTTAAGAAATATATACATGATGCTAATCATGTTATTGACTGGAATGTGGTTCAGGTGGAAGCAGAAGGTGTCCTGCAAGTGCATCATGTGTGCATATTGGAAAAGAAAAACAAATAGCTCCGGAATCGAGCTATGGGGCTTGTAAAGGTCCAGTGCACCTGGTACCATCCCGAGGATGCGACATGGGAGCATGAAGATGTTATGTGGGCAGAGTACCCACATCTTCTTAAAAATTTTGAAAATCCTGCAGAGACAGTGTAAAGTTGCACTAAGGACAGTGCAGAAATAAGGGGAGGGGGATTGTAATGTCCCCAAGGCTGAGCCCTGTTGTAAATCTTGTTTATGAAATGAATTGTAATTATGTTTTTTTTATAGGCTGGTGAGCCAAGTTAATATAAACTGGTGGGATTATGTGATTATTAGGCCAGAGAGCCTAAGTGTTGAAGGCCAAGAGCCTGATTTTGTACATGTATCTATGCACATTATTAATAAAAATATAAACATCATTGAGTGAAAACTGACCACGATGAATGAGTGATGGGGACTAAGATTCCACAGAGTGGAAAAGGGATTAGGGGCAGGAAGGTGGGAAGAGGGGCTAAGTGTTGAGCCTAGGGGCTAAGCCTAAGGGCTTAAGCCTTGGGAATAATATTTTAATATTATTCCAAAAAGAATGTGAATATATGTTTTATCCTAAGTTCTGTTGGAATGACAAGTAACTTCCAAATAGGGATGGAACGCATGCAGTTTCATTTGTGACGAGTGTCAACCCAAGAACATGCAGATAAAAGAACTGAGATGAATCGTGGTGGGGGGGGCGCCTCCATTCTACCCGATCGTCTGAGCGTGAACCAGTCCGACCTCGGCAAGAGACCTCATGCATATTTTGAATCATACATCCTATCCGACCCCTACAAGAGACCTCATGCATCTTCTGAATTGTACGTCCCGTCCAACCCCTGCAAGAGACCTCGTGCCATTCTGAAACTGGGGGCCAAAGTCTATGTGTTGATTTCGGGGATAGCCTGTGTTGATTTCTAGAAAAGCCGATGCACCCTCTATCTGAGGAGATTGAGCCTGTGTGTGGAGTCTCTGTCCCAAAGCCATAAATATGAGACCATCCTGTCATTGCTGAGCCTATTTGGAAAGCTCGTGTCTATTTTCTACGTTGGTTGTTGTGGCCACGCAGTGCTGGACTGTGTGTGGCTTGATGGCCAATTTGTACAACACTCTCTCTAGGTGAGAGAGGTGATTGAAATTGGAAGAACAAGATGCTTGGACTGTGAGTGGCTCTCTATAGGTGAGAGAGTGCGTAGAGGAAGGAGAGAACTCCTGGAAGGAACCCTGTAGCTGCCACAGAGCTTGGAGACTTCTGGTCTAGTCTATTGCTGAAACCCAAGGCAAGGGAGGTTAGCAGTCGAAGGACTGTCTAGGTGACAGAGAAGGTGTATACTCATGGGGTGGAACAAGCATGTGGGGAAGGAGAGTGTGTGGCAGTGAGTATGAGTGGTTCCTGGGAGAAAATTCCTTCCTTGTGACTGTGTGTTTTCCCTGTAACCTTAGCCTAGTCTAGGATTCCTTGCCTTGGGGTGGAGCTTAGTCCCAGCTTGGGGGTGACCCACTACTGAGCTTGAAGAGTAGTGTGGTCTAAGGCTATGAGGTTTGTGGAAGGCCTGCACCTGGTTGGTGGAATTACCACCGTTTCAGAGACAAGTTCCAGATGATGTTTTAATTATGTTTATGCATGTTTGTGTAATTATAATTATCATGTATTCTGCTTTGCATATGTATTAATGTTAAAGCCATTGATTATTCATACTAGCAGTAATTCTTATGCTTACTCTGAGTTCTCTATTTAACCTGCTTTAAATGCATGATATATATATAATTAAGTATGAGTATTATTATTCCATGATGTAGTGCCTGCCCTGAGTGAAAGGGGGTGTTAGATATGGTTCCATGACCATCTCTAATGGTTATGACACAAAAAAACTTACCATGTATCCTCATGCTACACCCAATGCAGAACCTGAAAATTCTCTATGGATGGACATTGAGGATGGAAGTTCTCTGCCCGTGCTAACTATAAGAAAGGCCTTGAGTTTCAAAGATGAGATAGAGGATGAGTTAATCAACTAATTTATTTATGATCCCTCTGCTGTTACATAGAACACTGACCATCGATTGATCAGAGTCTTTGACCCTATTGCCCAGGAAGAAATGAACTCGAAAATGTTCTTAGAAACTGTTGGCAATCAAATTAATTTAGCTGTAACAATAGTTGCTATAACAGTGAACACTGTAACAGTATATGACGAAACAAAAACAGTTGAATTATTTCCTAGAGTCAATTCTAAGAGCGTCGTTGTGGAAGTTGAAACTGGAAAAACCTTGAACATCAATCTCGATCTCTCCACTGCTGAAACTCGTCGATTGATGAAATTACTGACTGTACATAAAGAAGAATTTTCATGGGATTACATGGATATGAAAGGCATTCCATATTAACTATGCACCCACCATATATACATCAAAGAATATTGCTGACCCATTTGCCAACTGCAAAGGAGGATGAACCCAAACCTTAAAGAAATTGTTAAGGAAGAACTTCAGAAACTTCTCAACGCCGGATTCATCTATCTTATATCAAACAACGAGTGGGTATCACCATTGGTTATTGTGCCTAAAAATAATGGTAAGTGGAGAGTGTGTGTGGACTATAGATCCCTAAATAAGGCCACGCAGAAGGATCATTTCCCTCTACCATTTATTGATCAAGTTTTAGACAACCTAGCCGGGATTTTTTTTTTGATTTCCTAGATGGATTCAGTGGCTATAACTAGATACAAATTTCCCCATAGGACCAAGATAGGACCACCTTTTCCAGCCCTTGGGGTACATTTTCCTACAAGGTTCTCCCATTTGGCTTGTGTAATGCACCAACCACTTTCCAGAGAGTTGTGATTGGTATTTTCTCTGATATGGTGAATGACTGTATGGAAATATTCATGGATTAATTTACGCCTTATGATATTGATTTCAAAGAAGCTTTGTCTAATCTAGAAAAAGTTCTCAAAATATGTAGACAGTCTCATCTTTATTTAAGTACATAAAAGTGCCATGTGATGATGCACGAAGGAGTAGTGTTGGGACACTTCATCTCTTATGCTGGGATTCAGGTAGAGCCATCCAAAATCTAGGTAATTTTGGACATTCCAACTCCATCAACTCAGAAAGAGGTAAGAAGTTTTTTAGGGCACGCGGGGTATTACAGGAGATTCATTAAAAATTTCTCTAAACTTGCCTCTCCATTGTTTTTTCTACTAACAAAAGATGTTGACTTTCATTGGACTGACAATTGTGAATTATCTTTTGCAGATCTTAAACATAAATTGTCCACAACTCCCATCTTGAAAGGGCCCAATTGGGCTCTGCCTTTTCACATTTCTTCAGATTCCTCAGACACTGCAATTGGTGCAGTACTAGGGAAACAAGAGCAAAAAGAACCCTACGCTATCTACTATATCAGCAAGAACATGGCTCCTACTGAGTTAAATTACATAGTTACTGAAAGAGAATTCTTGGTAGTAGTTTATGCAATCAATAAATTCAAGCATTATGTAACTGGTTATCCCACATTTATTCATACTGATCATACAACCATTAAACATCTAATGAATAAACCTATTACTAATGCCCGAGTGACAAGATGGTTGTTACTACTTCAATAATTTGACATCACTATAGTGGATAGACCAGGAAAAGAAAATGTGGATGTTGATTTTCTCTCAAGATTACATATAAATGATGATAATTCACCTGTAGAAGATTCCTTTCCCGATGAACATTTTTTTGCAGTATCTTCTCACTCACCTTGGTATGCCGACATTGCTAATTATTTGGTTGCAGGGAAGCTACCTCCACATATATCTCCTCGATAAAGAAGGAAGATTATTCAAAAGAGTGCTAGGTATAGTTGGATAGGAGGATACCTCTTCTACACAGGCCTGGACCAAGAAATCAGGAGATGTGTGAGGGATGATGAAGTTTATGATCTGCTGAAAGCTTTCCATGATGGCCCTTGTGGGCATCATTTTTCTGATAAAAGGATCGGGCATAAAATTTTAAGGATGGGTTATTTTTGTCCCAACATATTTCAAGATTCCAAGAATTATGTCCAAGCTTGTGATAGTTGCCAACGCATGGGTCAGCCAACTCACAGGGATGAGATGCCTCTCTAGTGTCATATAGTGTTAGAGCCTTTTGAGATATGGGCAATGGATTTTGTAGGACCCATTCACCCACATTGCAATCAGAAAGTTTATATATTGGTTTGTACAGATTACATGACCAAGTGGGTGGAGGTAAAAGCACTTATTAAAGCCTCAAAAGAATTTGTCTTAGCATTTTTGTTTGAAGATATATTTGTTAGGTTTGGCGTTCCCAGAGAATTGGTAACTGATGGAAAACCCCCTTTCACATCATATAAATTTGAAGCTCTACTCAGTAAATATCATGTTTTACATAGAATAGCTTCTCCATACCATCCACAAGGCAATGGCTAGGTGGAAAGCACCAACAAAGTTATCGAATCCATTCTTACTAAAACAGTGAGAGAAAATCATAGGGATTGGTCCAACAGATTGCATGAATCTCTATGGGCTTACCGAACTACTTGGAGGATCACAAGTGGTTTTTCTCCTTACGAGATGGTATATGGAAAAAGCCCTATTTTCCCCATTGAATTCGAAATCAAAACCTTAAGAACTGCATCAACAATCAACCTCGACTTGACTATGGCACAAAAAGCTAGACTGTAGCAGCTCAATGAGCTTGATGAAAAGAGTTTGGACACCATCCATCAAACCACAATGATTCAACAACAAAGAACAAAATGGCATGACCGAGTCATCAAGAAGAAATTATTCCAGAAAGGAGATTGGGCTCTGTTGTATGATTCACGCTTTAAGGAATTTCAAGGTAAGCTGCGTACACAATGGCTAGGGCCTTACAAGGTAGACACTATTTTTCCCAATGGGACAGTTTGGTTGATTACTATTGATGGATCCAATACACAGTTACATGCAAATGGTCATCGCTTGCGTCTATATCAACGTCCATTGTCCAAGGCAGAATTCAAAACTAGATGTACAATTGATACAACTTATCAATTATTAAACAGAAAGGAGCTTGCTCCTTCCCCTTCTGAACTTTAGGACTTCTTTTTCTCAGACCTTGTATATAAATAACCTCAGCAAAATTTGCATTTCTTTGTTTTTAGTTGAAATTTCTCTATTTTCTTTACTATGCTAATAAAGCTTTGAAAGGTATCAGGCGGTTATGTGTGTGTAGGTGGATTGATGAACAACAAGGTTGAGTAGCGCAAAACGAGTCAAACAATTAGTTCATGGAAGTTGAAAAACTTCCTAGAAACTAAGTAATGTAGCTTTCGACTGATTTCTATACTGTTCTACACCTTCTTCCGATAAATTGGCCGATTTCCATGCTGTTACACCTTCTTTCGATAAATTGGCCAATTTCCATGCTGTTACACCTTCTTCCGATAAATTGGTCGATTTCCATGCTGTTGCACCTTCTTCTGATAAATTGGTCGATTTCCATGTTGTTACACCTTCTTTCGATAAATTGGTTGATTTCCATGCTGTTACACCTACCTCCACCATTTTTTCCGAAGAACCTACTGATACACTAATTGTTGTCATTCTTTCTTGCCACTTCACTCTTTCTTTTTCGCATTTTTGCCAATGTTGTTGCTCCATCCCTCCAATATTTCAATGCCACAACACCACTGATTAGACAATACTAATGCTCTCTATCTGAAAGTACTGCTTCATAATGACTTGACTTCACATCCGGTGATTTCCAATTGGATAACTACAATAAGGACTATGTTTTTGCTCAAGTTGTCATTTCTCTCATGATCCTTCATCATGTCAGCTATTCTGCACAACTCACATGGTAGTTGGATAGTGCGTTTACTCCGACAGGTCGTTATGTGCAGTAAGATATAAGGTACATGATTAATCCTACGTGTTAAAGTAATGAAGATATAAAAACACACTTTAAAGTAAGGATTCTAGTGTCAGAAGAATGAATTGCTGCTGTAACAGGGTTGCCAAGATTAGGAGCGCGATGGTTTAACAGAAAAACACATCTTCTAGATGCACAAAAGGGTTTCCTCGTCAACACTGAGCAAGTTAAGAATAAAGGCAGAGGTGCAGATGTCAATTCCTTACTAGATCCATGGGAGAAAGTCACATAATTTCTTAAAAGGTACATTACCTGCGAAGGCCAATACCAAGCTATTTATTTTTCTGATTTCATCTTATTATCACATCTACGACATCAGAAATTCATAAAGATTCCTTATTTTCTCCTCCATTCATTGCATAACATGGCTCATTTTGTAAAACAATCCAAGAACCCCAAGAACTGCATTTCTAATCACAGACTCATCGGCCTATTAATTCGTAAATTTATGGGCATCTCCAATAACCCATTACCCACTATAGCAGACTAGCCACATTCTATACATACAGATATGATTGCACCAGTCCTTGAAAACACAACCCATGGACCTCTTCCTAAGACTCTACCCTCGACTGCAATAGAAGTCAAAACCCCTACTATCGTTGCCCATAAGACGACTCAGAAAAGAAACCACATAACCCGAAGCCATCCTGGCACCAGCCAGACAAGCCTCGACAAAATTGCATTGCAACAGCCTGTACTTTTGGTGGAACAAATAGATGAAAAACCAACCACTCGACCAAGACATGCATCACAACACTTGGTTGCAACACCTATGATTGAAAACCTACCTCCTATCTCTTAAAAAAAAACCCCTACTCCTATCTCTGGATCACCGAGAAAGAGAACAAGGTCAACACGGTCCATTGTGACACCTATCATTGACAAACTACCCCCTGTCTCTGAAAAGAAAACCCCTGTTCCTATCTCTTAATTACCTAAAAAGAGATCAAGGTCAGCACGGTCCACTGTAACATCAAGTCCTCTTACCTCCTATGTTGTTGCACCGACATTCACACAGAACCCTCCTATTGTTGCAACAGTCGATCAGGCACCTACTATCATTACCAGTGCATTTTCTTAGAAAAGAAAACGTCCATTCAAGGGAAAACCTCGGAGATCCCTTGAACAAATTAGATCAACAACAAATCAAATCCCTCTGGCTACTATGACAGAGAATTCTACAGAGGTACAAATACCAGGTTTTACTTTATGCACAGAACTTCAGGAAACTATTCTCTCATTTCAGAGTGAATGTACTCAAATTGCAGCAGAATCATCAACTCTGCCTGATGATTCTACGCATCACACGTCCATTGACGATGTCTAGACCATCACAAACCCTAGTATACCAGAATATCCTCCTTGTGTGGTTGAGGAAGAACGCTCCGTTCCTCCTCCAACAACGAAGAAGAAAACCTCTGCTTTTGTTTCTATTTTACCCAGGAGAAGAACCAGGTCCAGAAGGTCTGCCAAAGCTGCAATTGGATGGCAGCATGTGGAACAGGCTATTCCTATTCTTTGTCCACTATCCTCTATGGTCGATACAAGGATGGTTCCAAAGGAACCAATTGTCCATGTCGAGACTATTCCACAAGAAACAGTCCTAATAGACACAGTTGTTACACAAGAACCAATTGTCCAAGTCGATACTATTACACTAGAACTAGTTGCTCCATAGAGGATTGTCCCACCAAAGCTAGTAATACAAGAACCAATTGTCCATGTCGAGACTGTTCCACAAGAACCAATCCTGAAAAACACAGCTGTTACAGAAGAACCAGCTCCACAACATGTTGAGTATGTGCCACTTGCCCAATTGTTTGCCTAAATGGAGAGAAAGATCAAGAATACAGAAAATTCCAGAATCCCTGCACTAATAAAAGAGAATGATAACCTCAAAGCAGAGTTAAATACCTTGAAACAAGAGGTGGAGGCTGCTTGATAGAAGAATCCAGAAGGGATAACCTTGGACATCCTATCACTGACAAAACCTTTATGGAAAGAAACAAAGAACTCATGTGATTTGAGTGCGAAAATATTTACTTTGAGGTAGGATATGAGGTAGTCAAAGTTCCACTCGCTAAAGGACCAACAACTGTCTCAGTCAAGGCTGAACATGAACTTACTGCTACACAAAAATCAGTAAAACAGAGGAGATCTCAACATCATAAAACAACTATTGGTATACTAGAAGCTTGCAAACAAGAACCTTTGTTTCCTTCATGAGTTGTTACTCAAGCAACTCAAACTGATTCTATTCTCAAAGATAAATAAACTTAGACAAATTGTTGACACAACAGATTTTCTTTTGGACACAACATTTTTTAATACCGACACTTAGCAAATTCTCTTAGCAATTTTGCACTGGAGGAGACAGTTATGTACTTCAACTACAAAGTAAGGTTTGAATGTGTTTTGCATGAGGACATGCAATGTCTTCAGTTGGGGGGCATGTTAGGACCCAGAAATGTCCCCTTTTCACTACAAATTTTGCCCATTCAACCTTCTCATTCCTAAGCTAAATGACTATTATAATGAGTACTAAGACCCCTTTTCCTAAGGTATGAACTATTCATCTCACTTTTATATTTTCATTTACTTAGCATGTTTGATTGGTAACATTCACATATTTTACCCATGAAATGATTTAAATAATGATTGAAATTCTTAGAACATCCCACTTTGAGAAACTCGTTGTTGTTACAGCTATGCACCAATCTTGGAAGTTGTTACACGACTACTACAACACAAGCCCATCAACCCTGGAAGCTGTTACAATAGACGCCACTAGTCCTATTGTTATACGACTGCTACAACATCTACTGACGATAGATGCCAGCTCACGATGTTGATCAAGTGGAGTTATAGATTTTGTATTAATGATATCAAACGAACAACTTGAGAATCGGGGATTCTCAAGACTGTTCTGATTATGTTCTACTGAATGACTCTGACTTTAAATAGAAGAACTTTGGTAATGAAGGTTTATTTTTTTTGACTAGAGAAAGAAAAGTAACGCTGATTGTACACAGACATTTTTGGAAATTGAATGAAAGAGTGGATTGAATTCCTTTAGCAGACAGTAACCTATTTCTTTGAGCAGATTCAGTGAGAAGGAAAGGACCCACCTTCCTCACTGATTCCCCTCCATTTTGAATTCTAGATTAGTTGTTTTAAATGTG
>SNQJ01S0143752.1:4592-15446 GCA_010110895.2 Picea sitchensis
GGATCAGGAAAAGTCGGTATTCGGCGTTTCGGGATTTTCGAAGGCAAGGAAATCACTGCAATAGAAATTGCAATCCCGCAATACCCAGTCGAGCATTGAGGAGATGGTGACGTGGGGACAGAGGTCACATGTGCATTGGGGTTCGGAAATTCAAGACTCTCGGTGTTGTGAGTATCGCTGCTGGAGGAACCGCGAAACTCCGAAACGTGATAACCATGCAGCCACAACGCTGAGTGGAGGACAGGTGTTGATAGATCGAAGTTCGGTTATTTGTAAGTCCCGTGAAATTCAAGCACGGGAATCGTGATATCCCGAGACGCGATTTCCCGATAAGGTTAAGGCCTAAGTGGAGGACAGGTGTCGAAAGGCTAAGCCTTGCCGTGGGGTGGACGCCAAGTGGCATCGGAGAATCGAGAATCGGGGATTCACAAGGCAAGCAGTTTACAACCTCGTGGAGACCGATTTCCTGACAGGACAATCTCCGACAAGAGGAAAAGAGAACGGGAGAATATTCATCGGGTTTCGGGGATTTTGAGACCCGAGTGCAGGACTCGCAATCTTGCGAGGTCTGATTTCCTGATAAGTCAAAGGGGAGATCACGATAGAGTGTTTTGTGGGGGATAAAGTCTCGAAAGGGATTGGAAGAGAATTCTATCTCTTCAGGCCAGTGAAGAAGAATATCCTGGTGGTAGCAGGCGTGCCCTGGGTGGCGCGTTTGCGTCACAATGAGAAGAGGTGTTAAATCTAGAAAAGAAGCAACAAACAAGACTCCCAAGGAATTTTTTTTAATAGTAAATCCATTAAAATAAAACAATATTGAGTATTGTATATCTATGCTTAGAAATTGGACCGAGTTCTTTGAGCCAAAACACTGAACATATTTTCCATAGACACAGGCACAGGATCTACAACATCCAGGAGCCATCGATATGTTATTAAACATGCATAGAAAACTAATTACCATGCTTTTTTTTTCAGGAAATCCTCGCAGCCTTATCCTCAGTGGATCAATGTCCAGTGCCCCGATCTAAAAATTTTGTAGAAGACCTGAGCCGACAAAGAAACAGGAAAGTGGGTCTGTAGCAGGGTAAATCCTTGGTTTGAAGCAGNGGAGGAACCGCGAAACTCCGAAACACGATAACCATGTAGCCACAACGCTGAGTGGAGGACAGGTGTTGATAGATCGGAGTTCGGTTATTTGTAAGTTCCGTGAACTTCGACCACGGGAATCGCGATATCCCGAGACGCGATTTCCCGATAAGGTTAAGGCCTAAGTGGAGGACAGGTGTCGAAAGGCTAAGCCTTGCCGTGGGGTGGACGCCAAGTGGCATCGGAGAATAGAGAATCGGGGATTCACAAGGCAAGCGGTTTACAACCTCGTGGAGACCGATTTCCTGACAGGACAATCTCCGACAAGAGGAAAAGAGAACGGGAGAATATTCATCGGGTTTCGGGGATTTTGAGACCCGAGTGCAGGATTCACAATCTTGCGAGGTCTGATTTCCCGATAAGGCAAAGGGGAGATCGCGATAGAGTGTTTTGTGGGGGATAAAGTCTCGAAAGGGATTGGAAGAGAATTCTAGCTCTTCGGGCGAGTGAAGAAGAAGATCCTAGTGGTAGCAGGCGTGCCCTGGGTGGCGCGTTTGCGTCACAATGAGAAGAGGTGTTAAATCCAGAAAAGAAGAAACAAACAAGACTCCCAAGGAAATTTTTTTAATAGTAAATCCATTAAAATAAAAAAATATTGAGTATTATATATCTATGCTTAGAAATTGGACCGAGTTCTTTGGGCCAAAACACTGAACATATTTTCCATAGACACAGGCACAGGATCTACAACATCCAGGAGCCATCGATATGTTATTCAACATGCATAGAAAACTGATTACCATGATTTTTTTTTCAGGAAATCCTCGCAGCCTTATCCTCAGTGGATCAATGTCCAGTGCCCCGATCTAAAAATTTTGTAGAAGACCTGAGCCGACAAAGAAACAGGAAAGTGGGTCTGTAGCAGGGTAAATCCTTGGTTTGAAGCAGATGAACAAATGACATATGGTAAAATTTATAGTTCTCACAAGCTTCCCGTGAGGAGCAAGACGAAAAAACATTGCAGGGAAAATAAAATAGCCTGAAACTAAAAGTTAGGACACGCCAAGAAACTGGCTCCTCACATTTGAAACCTTCAGGGACACAGGTTGCACGTGTAATTACAGAGGCCCAAATTAGTCCATTTTGGGCAGAAGGATATGACTAGTAGGAATATGCATTGCATTAGTGGAAGTTATGGTCCTCATTCCCTAAGATGTTAATTGCATATCCAGAGAACAGGGAAGTGGTCCTGCAATTGAATAGTTATTTGGCTTGAAATATATCTATCGGAGAATCAATAGATCATTTCCTTACAGTGAAAKACTTCCRCCCAGAATGGACTGATATGGACCTTTGGAATTCCTAATTTTGGGCTACAAAGTGACTATTGCGTTTAACATTAGTTTATTTTCTGTAACCCATTCTTTTGGTGTTGACAGGATTGCCATCGTCGAGCCAGGAAGTGTCGCCTGTTATAGTTGATTTCAATTTGGGCGTAGTATTGGGACCAGTCTCTGCATTGCCATCATCCATTGCCGTATCATCGTCCACCAAGTCATCTTCTTCTAGATCGAAATCCATCGCATCAACATCTCAGCCAGGTATCAATGCAAGTCGGAAAGTTGTCTGAGCAGACAGGGTTTCATTGGAATTGTATGGATTGAAATATATCTCTCGGTGTACCAAGTGACTATCTCCTTTTCTTCTCTTAGGCGGAAGGAGATGAGTAGTAAGAATATTCCTTGGAATACTAGTACCTTTAGCCATCATGTCCGAAGGTGTTTACTGTATTTGGACATAAATGCTCATAAGTTAACGAGAATTTCCATTTTCTCCAGATGATGTTTGAAATGAAAATTGAGGAGGGATAATATAACCGTTAACAAATCTTGGTTTAATGCATATCACTGGAATATCTCCTCGATCCTTTCACTAATCAATGAAAATATCCAGGGTTCGTGTGTAATGAGTTGTTACCAGTAAATATTACTAATTTCATATTTAGAAAAAAGTACGAAAGTGGTGGTGACGGCGAATAACGATTAAGAATTAGAGATTTCATAAAGGTGCCAACTGGCCCACACATGAAATATTGCATCATGTTTGAAATGAATACTTGAAAAGGATAACATTCTTTTCCACAAATCTTGGTTCAATTTGTATTAATGACAAATCTTCTCTTGCCTTCTGGACATTACTGAAAATCTTAACGTTTCTTGCACGATGAACTATTAGCATTAAAGCTTTAATTGCATATCTATAAAGTACGATGATAGTGAGGATGGTGAAGAGAGAGTAAGCATTGCACATTTCGTCATCCCTCCAATCCAGGAAATAGATTTCAAGAAATGCCTAAGTATGGAAAGTGGTTGGGTGGTTTTCAAAAATAGGGCCACAAAATATACCCAGGAGATGTGAGGGGCCGATGGTCAAATTGCACGTCACAACGACAGATTTCGGCCATCAATTTGTATATCGCAGAGTTTCGGATGATATTTGTACATAGCAGAATAGTGGAAGTGCAATGTTGAGCAAGCCTGGCGAGGAATCGACAATGGTAATAGTGGCCAAGTATGCAATGGACAAGTAGTTGGTCTGACTCGTGATATAAAAGAATTAGACATAGTCGCAACAAGAAATATTGACATGTTTGAAAATAGGCCCACAAGCTTTACCCGAGAGACGTGAGGGGTCGATGGTCAAATTGTATCTACCCCAACTGTTGTGAGGGTCAATTTGTATATTGAGGAACTTTGGGTGTTGTTTGTAAAAGAAGGAGACATTCGGAAAAAGGACCAAGTAAACAGAAATTGAAAGAAAAAGAGATAAAGATGAATTTGTTTGTTAATTTGTAGATCGTGGAAGTCCAGGTGTTGTTTGTAGGTAGCGGAACAATGGAAGAAGAATGTTTAACCCGTCTATCCGGGAACCTACGATTCAAAACATTTGTTCAATATGAAACGGGGAAGCGGTTGGTTGGGCTGCTGATATAAAAGTAACAAGGGAAATTTGAAGACGTGAACCATCAACTCCCACAGCTAGACATTTTCTGAAAAATGAGTAAGTAACCAGAAAGGGAAAGAAGAGGAAAAAAAGAAAGGGGATGACAATTTTCAGAAGTGGGAATTGGGATAAGAAAATACCATTGATGGGAATTGGTATAAGAAAGTGAGGCATGGTTATAGTTTCTAGGATCCACAAGATATACCCAAGATATGTGAGGGGTTGATGGTCAAAGTGCACATCACAATGATAGATTATGACCATTAATTTGTATATCGCAAAATTTCAGGTGATCTTTGCATGTAGTGTAACAGGGGAAGCCCAATATTGAGCAAGCCTTGCTAGGAACCGACGATGTTAATAGTGGCCAAGTATGAAATGGACAAGCAGATGGTTGGACTCATGATATAAAATCATTAGACATAATCGAAACATGAAATATTGACAGGCTTGAAAATAGACCAACAAGATTTACTCAGGAGACGTGAGGGGATGATGGTCAAAATGTATCTACCCCAACTGTTGAATGGAAATTGCATAACACACAATAGGAGACAATGACAAATTTCGAGGGTCAATTTGTATATTGCGGAAATCCGGGTGTTGTATATAAAAGAAGGATACATTTGGAAAAGGGACATCCAGAAAAAGGACCAAGTAAACAAAAATTGAAAGAAAAAGAGATAAATGGAAATTTGTTTGCTAATTTGTATATCGCGGAAGTCCAGGTGTTGTTTGTAGGTGACAGAATAATGGAAACACAATGTTGAACCCGTCTATCCAGGAACCTATGATTCAAAAAGTTTGTTCAATATGAAACAAGGAAGCGGTCGGTTAGGCTGGTGATATAAAAGTAACAAGGGAAATCTGAACACGTGATTCCTCCAACACACGCAGCTAGACATTTTACGAAAAATGAGTAAGTAACCAAAAAGGGAAAGCAGAGGGAAAAAAGAAAGGGGATGGAAATTTCTGGAAGTGGGAATTGGTATAATAAAGTCCAATTGATGGAAATTGGTATAAGAAATCAAGGCATGGTTATAGTTTCCAGGATCTGTTTGTATAAGAGAAGCGTTGAAAAGCTACAAAAAAGTCAATTTTGGGATGTTTTAAGTAAAGTTATTATACTGCTAGCTTAACCGCAAGTAGAACAACAACGAATTTGAATTTTAATGTCCTCTCGTTGATATGATAGTTCTATTAGACTTCACACAATGTATATTGTTTTATTTCAAATTATTCTAGGAGATGAATTATGCTAAGTTCATCGATCAAGGAAAAGTGCTAAAAATGACATAAAGGGGAATTTGTTTGCTAATGTGTAGATCGTGGAAGTCAGGGTTTTGTTTGCAAGCAACGGAACAATGGAAACACAATGTTGAACTCGCCTATCTGGGAACCTGCGATAAAAAAAAGTTTGTTCAATATGAAACGGGGAAACGATTAGTTGGGATGGTGATATAAAAGTAAGTGGAAATCTGAAGACGTGAATCCACCAACTCTCACACCTAGACATTTTCTGAAAAATGAGAAAGTAACCTGAAATGAAAAGTAGAGGGCAAAAAGGAAAGGGGATGGCAATTTTCAGAAGCGATAATTAATGTAAGAAACCACATTGATGGTCTTGATAGTAACCATGAAGTGCAATAGACATGTGAACAGGTTCTTCAATCAAGGAATAGATACAACGAGCCATGCCTATAGTTTCCAGGATCTGTATGTATAAGAGAACCGTCGAAAAACTACAATAAAATCAATTTTGGGATGTATAAGTAAAGTTATTGTACTGCCAGCTACACTGTAAGTATAAAAATGTCGAATTTGGATTTTAATGTCCTCTCGTTGATATGATACTTTCATTGGACTTCGCACAATATATATTCTTTTATTTCAAATTATTCCACGAGATTAATTTTGCTCACTTCATCGACCAAGGAAAAGTGATAAAAACAAGATAAAGGGGAATTTGTTTGCTAATTTGTAGATAGCAAAAGTCCGAGTACTATTTGCAGGTGACATAACAATGGAAATTCAATGTTGAAACCACCTATCTAGCAACCCGCGATCCAAAAAGTTTGCTCAATACGAAACGGGGAAGCGACTAGTTGGGCTAGCGATATAAAGCAAGTGGAAATATGAACACATGAGTCCGCCAACTTCCACACCAATACAATTTCCCAAAAACAAGTAACCAAAAAGGGAAAGAAGAGGGTAAAAAAGAAGGGGGATGGCAATTTTCGGAAGTGGAAATTGATGTAACAAAGGGCCATTGATGGTCTTAATAGTAACTTCACATGTGAACAAGTTCTTCAA
The DNA here is from genome assembly GCA_010110895.2 of Picea sitchensis. NCBI lineage: Eukaryota > Viridiplantae > Streptophyta > Pinopsida > Pinales > Pinaceae > Picea > Picea sitchensis. The sequence continues at coordinate 10,998 of SNQJ01S0143752.1, forward strand.
TGAAGGAATAGATACAACGAGCGATGCTTATAGTTTCTAGTATCTTCTTGTATAAGAGAACTGTAAAAAATACACAAGGAAAATCAATTTTGGGATGTCTAAGTAAACTTAATGTATTGTTCATCGCAAGTATAATAACAACGAATTTGAATTTTAATGTCCTCTCGTTGATATAATAATTCCATTGGAATTCGCATAGTATATATTCTTTTATTTCAAATTATTCCAAGAGATTAATTTTGTTAAGTTCATCAATCAAACAAAAGTGCTAAAACGAGCCACATACCACATTTTACGTCACATAACTTATATCAAAGGGCAAAGCATGTCCTCTATAGTCTTTAAGATCATAGAAAAACTGTGAAGATCCTAAATGTATTATTAATTTTCCAGAGTGAAGCATACAACCAAGAACCAAGTAAACACCAACTGTATTGAGATATTGACATATTGAACAAGAAATGGAATTCCATTATATATCAAACAATTCGATATATAAAAAAAACACATCGTCCCATTGGTTTTCGTTTCCCTGATGGAGCTTGACACAATTTTTTTTATTTTTTCAACCGATATGCAATATCACATTATCCTCATTCAAGGTAAATTTTCTATGTATCTGAAAGTCGCGCAACATGTAGACACTCTTTGCMTTTTTCTGTAGGTATGCTTCATATGGAAATTATGCTAACTCATGAAGCACATCTTGTAATAGAGGCTGTTGAATTTTACAATGCACGATTTTGTTGCCAACGGTTCAGATAGCAGCATTGAGGCAATGTCTATATATGTATGGACTTTTTTACTGCATCACAAACAATCAATCGGATCATCATTTATGAAGGGAGAAGCAGAAGCAAGAGAGTTGAATTTCGCACACACAGGCTCAAAGGGGGTCGATTACACATTCGCTGCAACCAAAACACCTTCAACCTGGAAACGTGAGCATAGAAGTTAATATATTGAACAATATAATTTACAACTGCACCCCCCAAAAAAATTAGAAACAAAAAAAAATAAAATAAAAAATGCAGAGATTTGGTCAAGGCGATTTGTATGAGCAAAGTGACGATGAAACTGTAGATGTATATGCACAAAAGTTGTAGAAATATTTATCTTCTTGAGATCCTGTATTATGTCTTCTCGCAACTCTATCACAAATGTTGATTTAGTTGTGCAAAAGATCCTTTCTTTACCATCTCTTTTCTTTCTTATATTTTTGAAGAGCATAAGTGGAAATTTCCCTTTATGCAATTCTTGTTTGACTAACGAAAAAAAAATTGAATAGGTATCGAACAATAGAAGATGCAACATAGAACAGTGCAATATTTGTGTAACTTAACAAGATACATGAACATGCAAAAGAAAAGGACAAAACTGGATATGGAGAACGATACCATTTCCTTGTCGTTGTCTGACTCTCCATATTTTGTATGGAGAATGTGTTGCAAGCCAATTTTTCTTGCAAGTGTCACAGCTGCGCCAATGGTTTCGATTGGGTAAATGTCATTTCTCTGTGCAAGTTGGCTGATAGTTGTGTCCGGGACAAAACAATATTATGAACAAATAGCGGGGATTTTTTCCATGGTACTTGTTTCATTGAGCGATATAATACACTCACAATCACCATGGTCATATACTGTTTTGGGAAATATATTAAAATTTGTAATGGATATCCCATTACCTAGAAATATATTTTCTTCATGTTTGTGTACAAGTTGTGTAGGAATAGTTAGTGTAATTGTCATGAGGGCCTCCTTTTCTGTCATCTCAACATGCATAATGGATCTAGTTTTGTTTGCCTTTTCCAAGTAGGTGCTATAGACGACCATTATGTCCCCAATCAACACTTGTCCAGTTCGATGACTGTTCAAGCCCCCTATTGATAGTATTTTGGGTGTTACAAGTTTAGACCCAGTGACAATTTTTGAATAGCAAAAGGTAATGTGAATTATTATTATTTTTTTTTTCCTGCAATGAATGTACAAGTAGATGTTCATCTTGGATGAACTATCAAGCCAGGGTTTTAAAACCAGACCTCTTATTTTTCTGATCCAAGTGGATATTGATGGCCACCCACCTTTTCCAGCTGGCTTAAAATAGTTTTTTGGCAATTTTGGCAATTTACCATTTTTAGCAGTTTTAACTTCCGGGGCCATTTTGAGGGCCTAAATGAAGGTTTTTCGGGATCGGTCTTTGCAATGATAGTTGAAGGAATGATTGAGCCCCCAAAATTAATCTCCTTAATGATACCTTTCTTACAGACTATCATAAGCCTAAAACGAAGATCGTATGCAAAAGTTACGACCCCGAGAAATTGATGTACTAACTTACCCAGACGGGGCCCACATGACTTTTGGCGCTTCATCTCCTAGGGTTAGGTTTTTGGATGTCTAGGGTTTTTGGAATTCCTGTTTATTGTAAAAATTCCTTCATAGCCTCACTATAATTATATTCTTGCAAATGAGCGCAACCGTCACATCTCTTCTCAGAGATAAGCCACCATCATTCCAACAAGCTTGTTTTCGTTGCATTTTACAGTTTCAAATCATTTCCTTATTGAATAGAAAACCAATTTTACCGTATCTCTGTTATTTTGTGTTAAGAATCTGTTAATAATATTTATTCATTTTGTTCTGCTCATAAAATCTAGATCAGTGGTATCAGAGCAGTCTGCTCCTTGTCGTCTTAATGCATGTCCCCAACGAGGTTGGAGTACAAGGAGTTGGGTCTCGAGATTGTTTCTCTTGAGGAAACAATATCTCACATGCCCAAGCGACCTCTCATGGAAGGAGAAAAGAAAGATGATGGGACAAGAGATCCTTTGAAACTTTTGATTGAGGAATAGCTCATGCAAGAAAGGAATGAGATGATGAATAGTTTCGGGCAAATCCTTCGACAGTTACCAATAGGCGACGCATCTTCTTTGAGTAGAGGCGTCGCCCCCTTCAAGGTACAAATAAAATTCGATATTCCTATATTTGAAGGTCATATAGACATAGATGTTGTAGACAAGTGGTTGAACCTACTATAAGGGTATTTTTCTGTCCATAACTTTTCAAATAGAGAAAATATTACTTTTGCGATCCTCAAAGCCGTTCCCCATGTCAAATATTGGTGGGAAACTTTCTGTGACCAAAAGGAAACAGAGGAATCCTCATTATTTATAGTCATGACCACTTGGGAATCCTTCACAAATTCTATTAAGGAACAATAATACCCTTTCATAAATTATGATGAATTGTATACAAAATGGACCACACTGCGACAAGAAAGAGACTAATCAGTGTCAGATTTCACAAATATCTTCCATACCTTGCGCACCAAGATGGGTATCAAAGATTCAGAGTGACATATGTTTCTCAAGTATCGTGATGCTCTGCATAGATACATCCATACCAAAATGGAATTTCTAGACATCTCATCCTTGGGCGCGACCTACCGATATGTCGTCAAAATCGAGTAGAAGCTCGAACAAAAGATGCAACAATTTGGGCCTGGGAGACCCTCACAAAAAAAACAAGGAAAGGGAGGTCCCAAGCCAAAGAATAAAGGACAGATAAAATATGGATAGTATCAAGACAACCACTCCAAGCCTCAAGAAAAGAAGGACATCATAAAGACAAAGAAAGATACCGGGAACTGGTGCGACTTCCATAAGAGCCCTTGTCATAACACTATTGACTGCTGCTCAAAGCTGTCATGGGTGGTCGAAGTGAAATCCTATGAATCAGATGCGAGTTATGACTCTAAGCCAGAACCAGAAATGGGAAGATGAATCATTGACGTGGAACCCAGTGCCACCATTTCTACCACCAATCTCTAGCCTAGTGAACTAGACGAGCCAGAAGAAGGAGAACACCTCTTCCATTCACATATGTGAGTAAAAGGCACCCCACTGCACTTCATCATTGATAGCGGTAGCCAAAAGAACCTCATATCAGTAGAGGTCTTCAAGTGGTTGGCCCTGCTGACAATGCCACACCCACAACCCTATACCATTGGATGGCTACTCCAAGGAAGCGATCTCCATGTCAGCCAACAGTGTCGACTATCGTATCGCATCAAGCCCTTCAAAGATGAGGTATTGTGTGATGTTGCTCCTCTCGAAGTTTGTGATTTTCTTTTAGGACAACCTTATCTATGGAAATGCCATGATGTATATGAGTCTAGGCCTCGTACTGTTATTATTAATTTGAACAAAAAATTGTATAGGATACCCGAGGCAGTCCCACCTAGTGTTATTTCCTTGATCTCTGCTAAGAAATGCAGGAAGGTCATCTCTCAGATGGGGAATTTTGTATTCTTTATGATTCTATCTCAGAATAAGTGAAAGATCACAGCCACATCTAGGGTCTCTGCGATCGACCTCTTCACACAGAAGAAGAAAGTAGATAAGGTCATGGGAGAATACTCAGATATCTTCTCCTCACCTACTGGGGTACCTCT
>SNQJ01S0143752.1:16592-39859 GCA_010110895.2 Picea sitchensis
ATACCCTTGTGCACATAAGAGTGAAATAGAGCGCATGGTTGAAGAAATGTTAGAGGCTGGCATTATTATACCTAGACAAAGTTATTACTCTACACTGGTGGTAACGGTATTCAAGAAAGATGGCTCATGGCGTATGTGTCCAAATTATAGAGAGCTCAACAAGATCACTATTAAAGATAAATTTCCCATTCTCGTCATTGATGAATTGTTAGATGAATTACATGGAGCAATTTATTTCACAAAGTTGGATATTTGTTCAGGGTATCATCAAATTAGAATGAAGGAAGAAGATATCCCAAAAACAACATTTCAAACTCATGAAGGCCATTATGAATTTTTGGTCATGCCTTTTGGCCTTACAAATGCACCTTCCACATTTCAAGGGTTGATGAATTTGATTTTCAATCCCTTCCTTCGAAAATTTGTGTTAGTGTTTTTTGATGATATACTAATCTATAGCAAGTCTTGGGAGGATCATGTGCGACATGTTGACAAGGTGAAAAACCATACAAATGTTTCTTTGGAGTGAAGGAGGTAGATTATTTGGGTCATATTGTATCTCATGAAGGTGTCAAGGTAGACCTTAACAATATTAAGGCCATTATGGACTGGCCAATTCCCAAAACATTGAAGAATCTTAGAGGATTTTTGGGTTTGACAGGTTACTACCGCAAGTTTGTTCGACACTATAGAAGAACAACAACACCTTTAACGTCACTAACTAAGAAGAATGCATTTTCATGGAATCCAGAGGAAACTAAATCTTTTGAACAACTTAAAGAGGTGATGTGCAAAGCTCCTTCCTTGACCACTCCAGACTTCACAAAGCCTTTATTATGGAATGTGATTCCTCGGGAAATGGAATTGGTGTTGTCCTAATGCAATAAGGAAGGCCTCTGGCTTTTGAAAGTTGACCACTCAAGGGAAAGGAATTACACAAACCCATTTATGAGAAGGAAATGATGGAAATACTACATGCATTTAAGAAATGGCGTCCTTACCTAATAGGTTGGCACTTCAAGGTCAAAAAATATCATGATAGTCTTAAATACTTCTTGGAACAAAGACTATCTTCAAAAGAAAAACAATAATGGGTAACAAGGATATTCGGTTATGATTTTGAAATCATCTATAAAAAAGGAAAGAAAAATGTTGTGGCAGATGCACTCTCAAGAAAGGATGAAGATGTTGAGGCCTTCCTCTGTGTTATCTCAATCATCCAACCTGATTGGATAATAGAAGCAAGGGATGAATGGAAGAATGACGAAAAGTGTGGACTCTCATTCAAAGGTTGCATTAGGATTCCAGTGCATCAGGTACATTTACATGGAAAAATGATTCACTATGGTACAAAGATGGCTTATATTTATGTAAGAACTCCCAACTCAATCAAAAGGTACTATTGGAATTGCACACCTCTCCAGTAGGAGGGAACTCATGATTTAAAAAAACCTACCATAGGGTCGAGAAGGAATTTTTTTGGGATGGATTTGACTGATGTTCAAAGGTTTGTGGCAGAATTTTTGGTTTTCCAACAAAACAAGGTGGAAACAATTAAAACCCCAGGTCTTTTACAACCATTATCCATCCCAAGTCAGCAACGGGAGGAGGTTTCCATGGATTTCATCATAGGGTTACCGAAGTATGAAGGAAAGAGTGTCATCATGGTGATTGTTGATAGACTGACCAAGTACGGACACTTTTGTGCACTCTCTCATCCCTTCAAAGCCAGTACAGTTGCCACCACATTCATGGAGACAGTTCAAAATCTACATGGAAGCCCAAAGATTGTTGTAAGTGACAGAGATCCCATCTTCACTGGACATTTTTGGACATAATTATTTTCTTGTTTGGGTACTCAATTGGCTCATAGCTCATTCTATCATCCTCAATTTGATGGACAAACCAAGATAGTGAACAAATGTCTGGAAGGCTACCTTCGTTGCTTTGTCTCTGATAAACAAACACAAGGTTCAAATGGTTACCCTTGGCAGAATGGTGGTATAACACTTCCTTTCATACTGCAACAAAAATGACACCATTTATGGCACTCTATGGATACCACCCTCCTTCCATCACTTCTTCTCTAAAAGAAAAATCTAAGGTTCAAGTAGTGGAATATCACATCGAACATCAACAACAAGTTCTACAAATATTAAAGGACAATCTGACCATGGCACATAATCGCATGAAAAAACAAGAAGATCAACATTGTAGTGAAAGAAGTTTTTAAGTAGGGGATTGGGTGTTTTTAAGACTAAAAACATATAAACAAATGTCCCTCAAGAAAGCCAATAAGGATAATAAATTATCACCAAAGTATTATGGCCCTTATAAGGTGTTTCAAAAGATTGGTACTATGGCATACAAATTGGAGTTGCCTCCATCTTCATGAGTACACCCAGTTTTCCATATTTCATGCTTAAAGAAGGTTATAGGTGACAAGATCCCAGTTCAAACTATATTTCCAAAACTTGATGAGGAAGGAAAAATCATATTGGAGCCTGAAACCATCACTGACACAAGAATTTTCCATCTGAGGAATAGATCCATTTCAGAGTATATCATTAAATGGAGGAAACTACCAGCTAAAGATTCCACTTGGGAAGATGAGTCTTTTATACATAAGCATCCAGAGTTACTCAAGAATTTTGGACAACACTTATCTCAAGGGGAGGGGCATGTTAAGACCTAAATTGTGACTCGTTACCACTTAATTGGGGCATATTACATTAGTAATGTTATTTTATTTATGTTAGTTTTAGTCCATTAGTTGTAATTATACCTCCTAATCTCCTATATATACCAAGGAGACATTTTCATTTGGAATCATCTTGTATTTGAAAATTTATGTGGGAATAAGGAGGTTTCCCCCTCAAAGAGGATTATTATCTGAATTTCGCTCTTTTTCAAGGTGTTGAGTACTTATTCTGAGGTTTTTCTATGCTATATTGATATTTGGTTCCTAACAACCAAGCTCTTCTTTGAACGAGTCTGGGTACATTTTGGAATCCCACAAACCATTGTCTCAGATTGAGATAGTTGATTTCTCAACACAATTTGGTCGAGCCTCTGGTCACTTCTGGACAACAAGCTCACCAAATCCACGACCTTCCACCCCTAGACAGTTGGCCAAACCGAGGTCGTAAATCGAATGATTGTGCATATCCTTCGCATGTATAATTCAAAGCACTCTCGCACATGGGATGAGAGCCCTCCCTATGTACAAAATAGCTACAACTGAGCCCTTCATAGCTCAATTGACCACATCCTCTTTCAGGTGGGGTTGGGATTCCAACCATTGGGTCCCCTAGATGTTGCACTTCCCCTTGCGGTCACCTTGACCGACTCATCTCCTGCTCCAACTGAAGCTGACAAAGCCATCGGGTTCATTGAGAGAATCCATCACATCCACCAATAGGTGCAGGATATCCTACAGAAGTCTAATGACAGGTATAAGTAGCTCCATGATCAACATCGGGTGCCACATAAGTTTCAGGTGGGCAACAAAGTTTGGTTGCACTTGCAGAAAGAACGCCTTAAAGGACCCCATCGGAATCTTTGCCCACTGTGTTATGGGCCACACACCATCACCAAGGACATGGGGGATAATTACTTTGAGCTCAACATTCCTCCTTTCCTTGGCTTGAACCTAGTGTTGAACGTGGATCTCCTTCGCCCTTATTTCCCACCATTATTGGACACCTCAGACGTAGCAGAACAACTAAAACCAACAGAGATCAACCATGACTACATACAAAAGGAATAAAATGATCATATTGAGGAAATAAATATCAAGGTCACTCAACAACAAAGGATCCATCTTTATCGAGTCATCAAATAAGGGTAGCTCATGCACCAAGCTAAGTGGCTCACCCGGGGCCAAATTCAACAAAAATTTCATCATATGATGGGGGAACTCAATGAAATGGAGACCATTTATTAATAAGGAGGGAGGATTGATCCAGGTGGATATCGGTGGCCACCCACCTTTTCCATCTGGCTCAAAACAGGTTTCTGGCAATTTTGGCAATTTACTATTCTTAACATTTTTAACTTCTGGGGCCATTTTGAGGGCCTAAATGAAGGTTTTTCGGGATCGAGCTTCTCAAATATACCATAATTGAATATTTTAGGGGATTGAGCCTCCAAAATGAATCTCCTCGACGATACCTTTCCAACGAGCTATCATATTCCTAAAACAAAGATCGTATGCAAAAGTTACGACCCCGGGAAGTTGATGTACTAACTTACCTAAACGGGGCCCACATGAATTTTGGTGATTTTAGCGCTTGCATCTCCTAGGGTTAGGTTTTGGATTTCTAGGGTTTTTTTTTTTTTTTTTTTTTTTTTTTTTTTTTTTTTTTTTTTTTTTTTTTTTTTTTTTTTTTTTTTTTTTTTTTATTTCTTGTTTATTGTAAAAATCCACCATTCCATTAAGCTTGTTTCTGCTGCATTTAAAAATTTTAGCTTGTTTTTTTACTGAATAGAAACCAGTTTTTGTTGTATATCTGTTATTTTGTATTAAGAACACATTAATAATATGTAGTCATTTAATCATGCTCATAAAATATGGATCATTTTGGGTAGGTTGTGTTGATTGTCTCTCTTGCATATTGATATTCTTGTGAACTACAAAGTATGTGTTGCGGATGACATCAACATACTCCGCGATGCATAGATAAATCAGTTGTTGGGATATTTTTTTGTAAACATGAGTAGCTGCTAATGTATACATCTTTACACTTTGGCCTTTGTCGGGTCCTCTTTGATGTATTGGATGATTATTTGCTCATGGGCATGTCACTAGATCCAACTTTTAGGGTAAGCATGTGTAGTTCAACATCGGAAGGACTAAATGAAGCATATTCATTGCTTATATTTTCCATTGTGATTTCTTAATGGCCTTTTGTCACGAGTCGAAGGAGATGGAATATCAAATACGATCTGAAGGGATAATCAAGAAACATGACAACCCGAGGGTCAAATTGTATACACCTTAGATTTTGGTGGAAAATTGTGTAACTTGATTAAATAGGGAGCAATGGCGGAAGCGAGGCCAATCTATATGTCATTGAAACCTTTGGGCCAAACACAAAATAATGAACCAGCGATTCGGGCTGCCACAATCGACAAAGTGGTAAGTATGGAATAAGGTAGAAAAGTGACCATAAATGAACCATGAATCCATCAACCGTGCACCAAGGCAATTTGAGGAAAGACAACTAAGCTGAGGAGAAATACAAAAAACAAAGGGATAATAGAAAATGGAAAGCTCATTGTTGCCAAATAATTATTTTCTAGTCCAATATTATATGCCCCCACACATTTTGTATGTTTAATTTACTAGCACAATGGGCATACCTTTTCAAAGATTGCACAACATAACCCTCTATTGTGCATATAAGAGAAATCTTCCATTTCCAATCAATTTTGTTTCTTCCAAGGTAGCAACATCAATTATCTGATGGACATGAAGGCAAGTTAGTATGAGAAAGACATGTAAATAGAAATACATTTCTATTTATTTCAATGTAGCAACAAATAAAATATGATTTAGATGAGAATGGCTTGAGGAAATATATGTACTATATATACACATAGTAAAAGGTGCAAGTAGTAGGAACAAATCAGAACAAATACACAAACAGTGGGAAATACTAAACCTTTGGGTGTAGAAATAATAATGTCACAATTATGCACCTCTATGACTCCTGTAGATCTTTATATTCGTAAAAGGGTCCAATAAATTCCTCTCCACGATACTCTGTTTTTCAGAATACGGAATGCGGGAAAATACAATGGACACAGGAATACATGTAATCAAGATAAGTTACTATGCAGGAAGGCACAAAATATCTACATACAACAAACAAGGTGAACACATATACATACAATAAGTGAAATACAAACAAGGGAATGTAAAATAACAGTCTACAAGCATGTACTCTGTATCGATCTTCCAACTTGTTGTACCAAGACCACTTCATTTTTCTCAAGTATATTTTGTTTGTTTGAATTTGGGAATGCACAAAATACAATGATCATGAATGTAATTTGGTATGTAATGGAAAAAAAACAATATGTACATACAGTAAATTAGACTCAACAAATAGAATAAAACATATAGTTAGAAGCATGAACCTTTTCTTTTCTCCATGCATGGTTGTAAATATATAAGAAGTTTTCCCAACCCAAAAAATATATTACTAGCCATAAAATATTAAGAAATTTCATGGACATAGCTAAATGATTTTGATTTTATATGGCAAAGTATCCAGTCTAATACTTCAGACATGGAAATATAATTTTTGTTGTATCTTTGAATTATGCAGTATCTTATCTCAGGAACAAGACAAATTGTATCATGGTCATACTAGTGTGGCAAGGATGAAGTTGTATTGTGATATGGGCAGATTTCACCATATATGGTTGATAAGTGCGTTTTTCACATGTTTTATCTTAACAAAAAGCATTGATTCTTTTAATTTCACATGTAGTTGTCCAATTATTTCATATGCCACTATTTTGTATCATGCAAACACTGAAGTATCATCAAAATTTCATAGCATAGCAGGCGGGAATGGAACAGGAACTAGATCTCAGCCTCTCCAGACATGGAAATGCCCTGTCATAAGTCAGCACTTCATACGTGTAGCAGGTTGAACACCATAAGCACCCCCAAAAGAAGAAGAAGAAGAAGCAAAGACAACTCAACCACCACGGTGTGGGACCCCAACCTAAAGCCCGAAGCAAACGAGGCACCAAACCGCGCCGATAAAAGCCACGAACATGACCGTGGCCAAACTTGGTGCCCAAACTCATAGCGTGGGCAAACAGCAACAACCAACATCCGAACTAGCGAACAGGCTAACAACAGAACCAGCAGACAACATATGTATCTCCCCTACAGGCACCAAGCTAGGTTGAAGTCTGAAGGAACTAGAAACATAAGCGAGCATCTGAGTGGTAATAGAAAAACAATTCTTGAAAACTACAAACACTGAACAATGAAAGAAGGAATAAAAATGAAACCTGGCCTTCAGAGCACCTCAAAGCGATGAATGCTAGAAACATGGGTCAGATTGTGGGTGCACCAAGCTGGACCTGCAAAGGAAAAAAAAAACGATAAAGCTGTGAATCTGAGAACCCCAGCCTTACAAAAGTTTAATAAAAGAACCAAACAAACAAAAGCCCGACAAAACCCGGCAAAGAAGAAGCACTCACCGAACCAAATGACCATGATCTTGGCTTCCTTGATGAAATTGCATTCCAGGCCTAGAAGAAGTATGAAACATACAATGCCTATTGAAGTGGCGGTGAACAACAATGTCCAAATTCAACAACGCATTGTATGAAAAGTTTCAAGAAAAAATGTACTTTCAGAGAGTTATTTGGGTAAACATTTAAGGCTGCCAGACTATGTAAGGGATTCATTGTATGCAAACATTTAAGATGGAAGGCATGTTTCAGGAACTCGCACCATGTAAACATTTAATCTGTTAGGCCTATTCAAGCACTTCAAAAGAAGTGTGAAATGATCTAAACCTTCATTATGCAAACATTTCAATACAAAATACAAACAAAGGAATAATAATAATGGGACAACATGCATTAATAAAACAGCAATAATGAAAAGCGATTGTCCATGCTAGAACTTTGGTTTGTAAACATTTGATCAAAATTGTAACAAAAATTAGAGAAGAGGGAATGGCCCAAACAAAACTTTGGATATCTACACATTTAAACATTGGGAACAACGAAGCTGACAATAAGACCTCAAATATATTCTCCAATGAGACAATGCCATCTAATATATATATGTATGTAAAATAATATTCTTACTATAGTCTGAACAATGGGATGATCTTGATTTATAGTCAGAAAGGAAGATTAATATAGAGTCAACTGAATTAGCCGGTTGGCTAGAGTCCCTATTGCCTTCGACAGGAACTAATAAGAATACTCAGCATCAACATTTTTCCAAATGAGGGTTACCCGCACTATTGGTTCAATTTTTCCTCTTCACCTATTGTTCACTTTTTCCTCTTTTCCAATTATGAAGGTTTCTTCCTTAATTATATATATTTGGTAAGTGTATTTTTAATTTTTATTAATATATGATATGTATGTTTTTTCAATCAAATAAAACTTTTAAGGAAATAATCTTAGAAAGTGTATTTTTTGTGTTTGTATTAATGTGTGTTTCAATCAAATAAACATTGTTAATAAATAAATTGAAGAAAGTTCTTTTTTCACATGTTTATGATTAGATATTTAACGTATATGGATAAAAAAACAATATGGGAGATTCCTATTAAGAATTTGACTATGCCTCAATGTACAAGAACAAATAAACAATTTGTAAGACAGAGTCTTAAGTAGAGACACTGGAATTCTAGTCAAAGACCACCTACCTCAGCGTTGGCAAGATGTCAAATCTAGGATAAATCATTGGGAAATCATGGAACAAGTTACTCTTTGCAAAATAAAGATAATATTAAAATAATTATTACATCTAAAATTAAGGATAAATTATGTTGTGATAAATAAAATACTATAAGGAGGAGATTAATTTTTAAAATCAAACATATTTATCTATTCTATTTAGTACAAAGAAGAAAATAAGCATTACTAAAATAAGAACAAACTCCCATGGGCTACATGGTGTAATAGGGGTTGGAAAATTCCTAAAACATCATAGGTCAAATGAATTTCTCAACTCCGTAACACTAAAATAGTTGAACATGAAAACCACTTTCTCTTAGAGATATCATTTTATGCACCTATATTTAAATAGTAGTTTAAAAATTATTTGTTGCTACAAAAATGTGATTTTTAGAGCCTAGTATGAGGGACATGTGTAATTATTTCCATGTTGAACATAGAGTTGACACATGCATATATATATATAATATAATAAAAAAAAAAAAATATTTCAATGTCATCTTAAGTAAAACATTTCAATATCAACTATTTATAATAATAATAATAATACCTATATTTGAGTCCACGATAAACAAAACACAAATTTGTTATCCCTATGGCTGACCTTAATAATCACTAAGTCTAAATTGTCACCTATATTTGCATTATTCATTTAGGATGTGTAATATATCCTCAAGTGATGACTAATGATTTAGTTAAGATTGCCTAGCACAAATCTTTCGACTATGGCATCACCCATTGTACTATAAATATGTAACATTGAATTGAATACATAGAGTGTTGAATGGTATGTCTCTTCAGTCATGTTGTTTTATTATGTATATTTATCAATTTAGTATCATATCTTATTTATTGACATCAATTAGTATTAGAGCCATGTTGAAGAGGATGGAAATATCGGAGCCATGGTGAAGAAATGGTGATAACATCAGAGCCATGGTGAAAATTGTGAAGGAAGAGAAACTGTACTAAGTGCAGTTTCATTTTGAGGACCCCGTGCTCGGGGACAAAGTATGGTGCATTGGACTATATAAAGGACTATATTGAGGCTGTAATGCAAACCAGTTAATGATAACGCAATCTTTAACATTGGGTTTGTAGATGAGAATAGAGCCCTGGTATGGTGATCAATCTGGTGGAAAGAGAATGAATAAAATATGCAGCACTAAATAATCCAATGAAGAAAATATGCAACATTGGAATTACACACAATCCAAGGAGAAGACATTACTAAAGGAGAAATTCCAGTTACGATTCCCTATTTGGTAAAAATGCCTTCTCTTTCCAATATTGCTCCAGTTTTCTGATTTTGTTCGCGTTAGAGCAAATTCAAGATACCAAAGGTTTTTCTCAAGATTCGTCTATGTTTTAAAGATATTCATGCCATAAGAAATGGATTTTGTCCAATTGCGGAATATGCAACCTTTAAAATGTAGATTTCGGCCTCCATACAAAGACAAATTAAGCATATAGCATAACATTGGAAAGGTTCTTTAGAGATATATCAAATCCCTCTCATTATTGATTGAACAAATAAATGTTTAAAGATAAAAAAAATGTTTGACCAAATTCACTTCAAAATGGAAAATGAACAGAAATGAAAAAGATTTTTCTCCTAAACAATTTTTTTTTTTTTTTTTTGCTCACAATAGAGTTTGAAAATGGAAGGCATAGAGATTGCAAATTGATTTATCTTCAAAATTTTCAATTGAGGATTTTTGATGAGATTTTATTCCTGGTGCCACTTTGATAGTTTGCACAAGCAACAACACTTGTGCACCCATATAATCGAACCTTCAGTCATTTTCTCACGGATTGACCTCAACCTACATCATCTACTCTCGACTCCCCTCAATATGAACATAACCCTCTTCAAGCGTGGGTATAAATCCTTATCTATCGACTCAACCTCTTCAAGGTGGATGTGTGAAGGGATCCCCTTGTCAAAGTGAGGGAGGATATGATTGGTGTTTACGTCTTGAAAGGATTCTGGTCGATCGTGCAAATATTTTTGAGAGCTTCATAATGTTACCGCTTCAGATCCCCAGTTTATCAGATCAGGTAATTCCCCAAAAATCCTCTGTATGATTGTAAAATTCGTTGTGGGTTTTCTTCTTCTAATCTGAAAATGTAGAGGGAAAACCTACATGCACAGGAAATTCGCTGGAATTTGAGAGACGATATGGACCTAAATCCACTCCCATTGCTTTGATTCACTTTGAAAAATGATGATATGAGAAAGTGGTTAAACGTGCAGAGAAAATCAAGCGATTACAGGGTGAAGAATGAAAGAATGTTTGGCACTTAACAATCCAGACGTCACATCTTCCAATTTGGAAAGCAATGATCTACTCAGGTTTTCATAGAATTAAGCTCAACAATAATTCATTAATTTCTCAACTAAGACCATGGTTTTATCTTAAATTATGTGGTTTTGTCTCATGCTCTCTATAGATATTGCTCATGCATGATATTCCACATCGAATGATTTCCTCATTTTTTTTATTTATCTATGCGTTTTTGGTGGGCTAGTTTTTTCAACTAATATTAAATTATCAAAATTGTTTTAAAAATCCGTGTTCATATCGAGGACCGGATTGAGGATCGGATGAAGGACCGGATTGAGGGTGATAGAAAAGTCGAGATAAGAAGGACGGATGGGGATGGATGAAAGGGACCATAGAACTTGTTTTAACATAAATATTTGGAGGTGAGTAAATGTAAGATTTTTTTCTCATTAGTAAATGAGAGTGAAAATGAGTGAGATGTTCATTATTTCTTTGTAGATGGAAAATTTGTAGTGAATTGAGGTTGTGAAACTCATTTTAGAGACACATTTATTGTTTCTTAAGTCTTTGAGAGCGAAGAGAAATATTGTGAATTAGAAGCCTTGTTAAAGCATGGTGAAGGAGAAAGTACATTGTATCCTTCCTATTGTATGTGGTCTTGTAAGAGAGATACATATAATAAAATTGAAGTCTTTTCTCTGTGTCCTAGATATGCAGAAATTAAATAAAGTCTTAGGTACCTGCTAGCACGTAGTGTTTTGTGGTGAATTTTTCTTGGAGGTTTATATTGTCTATTGTCTAGTTTTGACATAACAAAACTTACAATTTTGGCATTTAACGCAACACGCACAAGCTCAAGAACAGTGTTACTCATGCACATGCATTCAAGAAAAATTAATTCAAATCAAGGATCGACAAAGAATACTAAAATGAGCAAGTCAAGCTCGTAATCAAAGGAGAACTAGACTCAAAGCATCAACAACACATTCAAATTTGAAGAGTAGTTCAACTGGTCGGAGTTCATTGTGGCTTGCAAATGATCCTTTTATTTGTATTTTTGAAATCAAGTTGGGGTAAATTAGATTTCTTTGTGGTGGGTGCATTCTTGGTTGAGCCCGACACCCAAGAGTCTATTTTCATTTTGAGTCGAAATTGACAAGGTTGATTAGTTTAACTCAAAATCATTGTAAACATCAATTTTTGGATGCATTTTCGGTGAGTATCTGACACCCTAAAATTCTTGGAAGAAAGCAAGAAAAGTTCAAGTGGTGAAACAAAATCAGAAGGCGTGAAGTTCAGAAAATTCAAGAGTGAGTTCTGGAAAATACTTCTTTATTAGAGGTCAAGGTGTAATCAGGGATCTACACTTGCACAAGGAGACCTCATTTAGTGTTTTTAAATGGCTCAAAATCAGGTATTAGGGTTATTGAACACTCTAATAAACCTACTAGAACAACACAATGATATTGAACAAAGCGACTCTTCAATTAGTGCTAACTTGTTTGAAAGTGATGAAAGCTAAATTTAGACTTCTTGAATCTCGATCCCAACTATTGAATGATGAAAACAAGGATCTCAAAAATCAACGACTGAGTGAATTGTTCAGACAGGTTTTTTTTTTAGAAAAACCCTCTCTATAATGATGATGATGATTAATGGCTAGTGAGACCAATTTCGATGAAGACAACTCCATATGTGAGCAGATATGAATCTATTCATGAGAACCTACATTTCAATAGTTTCTTTTAGAAGCTTCAATGACATAAAACCTTTTCAATGATGCAACAACTTATAGTAAATCCACTTCCATGGTTTTCAAAGCAACAAGTTCATGCATACCAAGCCCATTGGACCTTGGGAAGAAATCATTTCTATTCAGAATATAATGGGACAGGTTGAAAAGGAGGTTACCTTTCATATTCCTGATTATTCAGACCAATCAAGTTCCAAAGTGTTTGATTCCTTCAATAATATTCACTTTCACCTATTTAGGATTGACATCATGGCCACAACATGCCAACATTGCGGTCCGAGTTGGTCTAGGAGAATCTGTGTTTTTATCTCCATCCTTGCTAGCATTGCGACAATCATAACCATTCTTAGGACATATCGTCTTCCAACATTGAAGAAACCTAAGATATTGAATATTCACTATGAGGTGGATTGATCCATGGAGTGGTCATCAACAACCAATGGAATTATATAAGTCTTACGAGGTTCAATCTCGGTAAAGACCAATATTATGCTTTATACCATTTTTGTACCTCCCGCGTGCCATGGTAGCTTTTGAGCATGGACCTCACGGTATGAGATAACATGTGGCTGTTTCCAAATTCCCACTTTGTGTTGCACTCAAATGGAGCAAGTATAGTACTCTATTGAGAATTAAAGAGAAGGAGTACAATGATGAAACTTTCATGCACCTTGAGGGGGGGAGTTCAAAAATCAAATTATGATTGTTCAAGAAACTACTTGTGGTATATCGCTCAGATGACAAAGGGGTGGTGATGGAATTGAAGATGGTTGCAAGAAACAAAATTTTCAACAACAACAAACATCAAATATACCAAATGGGCATGAAATTTTCCAAATGGGAAATTGCATTTTGTAGATGAAAGACTTTAGTAGAATTATGGTTAAATAAGTTTAAGTTGATAAGTACATAATTGGGATGTTGATTTTTGATTTTGAGAGAAATGATATGAACATTCGGTTCACATAGATGGTCATTCGACCCAGCAGAGAGGGACAAGAGGGATTCTTACGCACATTGCAACTTGGCATTTGATTGAGTTGTCATGTATTTTCAGGGATGTATGAGACTAGAATGTAATTCACTTCTCTTGGTTCAATCTCATTAGATTGGAGTTTATATTAAGTGAACAAATTGCATGCATCCTAGCGCACATGATTACATAGTGAGATTTTCGAGAGATGGCAGGCTTTGACAGGATTATGGTTCAATGAATTGCAATTGAATCCTACACATGATACATTGGGATGCTGTTGGACACCTAAAAGTGTCAAAAATTGTTAGTGGTCATCCAAAAACCTTCGGTCCATGACATCAATTGATCAGTGGTTATCCTAAATCAAAGATTCAAAGAGCACTTTCAATGATACACTAATAGTAGAGTGGTGACACATCGAAGACATCATATTCTTCTAGATGCAAATACATGTGGAACAATGATAAATTTTAAAGAAATCAAAGAATGTTCATATATTGTAGTTGTTCACTTCCATATCTCATCTCACTAGGTTTCATTTTAGATGAACCATTCAACATCTAGATTGGCGGTTTTTTTTTAGGTAGTTCTTCATTGAGACTCAACACAGGATTTTTAGTACGAAGACTTGGAATTGATATAGTTTATTCTTTATTGTTCATATTGGTGGTTTGTGATTGAGGGGTTGTTAGCTTATGGCTTACCTTTACCAATAATTAAGTCTAAATTGTCACCTAGATTTTTATTATTCATTTAGGATATTAGTAATATATCCCTCAAGTGATGACTAATGATTTGGATTGAGATTGCCTAGACTAGTCATCATGCATGATTTTTGGATCTAGAGAAAATATCAGGGCATCTCCTGTGTTGTTGTTATTATGTATATTTATCAATTAGTATCATAGCTTCTTTGTTTTTATCCAAAATTGATGTACATGACACTGCAATACGTGGGCAAGGGACCCCTAGTGTCCTTAGGCATGTTTGACACTAAAGTCCTACTCAAGAGTGTACATGCCCTATCCCCTCTGGTTGGGAACATGGCTGGATTACCAAAATTTCAATGATGATTATATAGGGAGATGTCTAATTTTTTCAATGCTTAACACGAATTTTGCATATAACATAGTATATATGTATGAATAAAAAATGAATGCAATTCCATCTTAATTTTGAATCTATCATGAATAGATTAGATGGGGATAATACTTTATTTCTTTACACTAGTTAAAGTACATCTCGCTCATTACATGAATATTAATGTTATTGTGAACTAATAGAAATACATAATACTTTGTTTCTTTAAATTAACAAAGTTACCAACCTAATGAGCTGTATTATCAAAGACTATTGAAAATACATATTTTTGCACAAAAACAATCCTTTTTCATATCAAAATGTAGTTGCTCATCTGTCTTCAGTTTCAAAGCAGGTCAAAATTACAACATTTTCAGAGCATGGCCTTCAAAACTCATATGGTTTCTCAGAGAAACATTAAAATTAACACCTAAATGAAAATGTGACGCTAACTAAAAAAAATGTGGAACAAATTAGGAATCATTAGGACCTAATTGAGAAAACATGGTTTTATAATGGATCCATTTTCCAAAACAAAACTAAAATAAATTTTAAAATGGTCACTTTAAAATTTATTTACTAATTTTTTCTTAATTTATTGAAAAATAAATAAATAAAAATGTTTTTTTTTTTTTTTTTTTTTTATATATATTTTAAAAAATGTATTCAAAACCCAAATTAAAACAACAACAAAAACCATTAAAAAATTAGTGGACATGCATAAAAAATAAAAAAAGTTCAAAAAAAATAAATCGATATCATCTATCTATCTATCTATCTATCTATCTATCTATCTATATATATATATATATGTATATATATATATATAATGTTGAAAAAAACGCAAAACTTGTAAATGAAATAGAAAACAATAAAAATAAAAAAATAAAACTAAAAATAAAATATAAAAAAAAAAAAAAAAAAAAAAAAAAAAAAAAAAAAAAAAAAAAAATTTAAAAGGAAAAAAATAAAAAATTGAAATACAAAATTTAAAAAAAGCTAGTTTATATCGTTGAGTAGGCCTAGTAGTTTATGAACATGTGACTTTCCTCTAAGGGCTACAGAGTTCAAATCAGAGGCAGTTAAGATCACGTATATACCTCCATAGACTTTACCGGTCAAAATCGTTGGTAGAGGGGCCTGTCCCACAAACAAAGAGTCATACACCAATTTGGTGTCTTTGGCAGCCCATTGACAACAAAATAGATTATGTATATAAAAACTACGTATATTTATGATGAGAATTAGGAAGTCCACATGGTGCTTCATCACACACACACACACACACACACACACACACAATCTATTTTAAGGTCACGACCAAATGACACAATTAGTGTATGAACTACTTGCTAAGAGATTTTTTGGCTTGGTAAAAGTCTATAATTATACCCTACACTGGGTTGAACTTGTGACTTCTTATTGAGGGAAACACATATTCTTTCTCAAAATATATATATATATATATATATATATATATATATATATATATATATATATATATATATATATATATGCTCTTCTCTTTCTTATATATATATATATATATATATATCTTAATTTTAAACGTTTTGTATTTAAATTGGTTTTAGGTTTTTATATAATTTGTTTAATACAAAAAAAAAAGTTCAGGTTTTTAATATATATATATATCTCTGTATTATTATTATTGTGTGTGTGTGTGTTTGTAATTTTTTTTTTTTTTTTTTTTTTTTTTTTTTTTTTTTTTTTTTACCTTTTTTCTTAATTTTCCTCATTTTCTCTATTTTTTAATATGTAATTTGATTTTTGTTTTTTCTCTTCCAATTTTTAAGTTTTCTTTATTTTTATTTCATTAATTTCAATTGTTTTTTTTTTTCTTAAAAAAAAAAAAAAAAAAAAAAAAAAACCATTAAATTATATAATTGTTTGCTAAATGTTAAAGGAAATGGTGTTATTTAACTTTAAATATTTTTCTATGTATTGAAGTAAAAGGTAAACAAAATGTGTTAAATATGATATTTTCCACTATATTTAAAGTATGGAATCATAAATTAATTAAGAACACAATTGTATGAAAAAACTTAAAATTATCAAAATTAAATGGTGAAAATCATTTTAAGATTGAGAAATGGAAAATACAAAACACAAAATACGTTGGAAAAAAACAAAAATAAAAAATTTGAAAATAGATGAAAAAACATTTAAAAATTAATGTGGAAATAGTATGGATCAGAAAATTTAAAATGTCAAAAATAAATTAGAATTTAAAAAAAAAAAAAAAAAAAAAAAAAAAAAAAAATGTATTTAATAAAAATAATTCTATAGAGTTCGTTAAGTTGGTAACTATGTTAATTACTTAAAGTACATCCAACTCAGTATATGAATATTAATATTGTTGTGGACTAATAAAAATGCATAATACTTTGTTTCTTTAAATTACTTAAAGTACATAAAACTAATTATATGAATATTAATATTGTTGTGGACTAATAAAAACAAGCTCCAAAAGGCTAGTATTCAATGCAGTAAATACAATGATAAGGCTTCTAAAGAGGAATCACTCATACTAATCTCTACATCAAGATAATAGAAGAAAATTAGTTGAATGTTGTGGTTTATGTAAATGGCATTATTTTTGGAGGTCATATGAAAGGAATGTGCCAAGAGTTTGCAATAGAAATGCAAAAGAATTTGAGATTTCAATGCTTGGTGAACCATCCCCTTTCTTGGTTTACAAATTTCTCAATTTGACATATTCATTTCACAAACCAAATAAGTCAAGGAAAATATTGAAGAAATTCTAGATGGAGAGTTGACACTAGTTAACACACCTATGGTCACGGGTTGTAAATTGAGAAAATGATGAATCTCGAGAAGAAAATCAAACATTGTTTAGTTCAATGATTGGAAGCCTAGTATATGTGTTGGCATTAATGTGATACATTATGCAAGTAGTAGGATTGGTTGCATGATTTCAATTTGCAACATTGTTGGGCTCTAAAGATGTCCTAAAGTATAACCTCTATGCATCATCCAAAAGTAATTTAGGCGTTGGCATAAGAATTTTACTTGTTGCCTACTTAGTTTCTTACCTTTTGTTTTCCAGTACTAAGTTCTCTGGGATACAGCCCCACACCTAAAGGGACAACAAAATGCATTATCAGGAATGAAAATTGTTCAAGACTAAATGAACAACACTACCTACAAAAGTAACATCAATCGTAACAAGGGAAGGACAATCGTTATATTGGGATAAACTAATGTTGTGTTAATTGAGTTGTAGTACTTACCAAACTATCTAATTTGTCAACCCAAGGTTCATAAACTGACAAAGAACACACAAAGTATACAGATTGAAGCATGACTAATCTAATCTAATGTTTAAGCTACAGCTGAAATTGAATCATTAATCTAATGCGAGAAATTGAAGCCTACGACTTTAGGTGAAATTAATCTAGGAATGAAGTGCATAAAATGAAATTAGTCTAGAAATGGGGAGAACTACATGAAGGAAAATCAAATACAATATGTGAAGAGTTGAATGACACAACAACATGTGTGAGCTCACACCAATGAAGCTATCTTACCTAATACAAAAATCAAATCAATCTTCATAAAAGAATAATGAAAGCATGCAAACCAAAAATATGAATCAAAGCTAAAAATCCCTTTCTCTTTAGAATCTTAATGACTACCATTAATGAATACTTTAATTCCATACTCTAATTGAATCCTCATTGGAGAGGAGCACTCTCTTTTATACATGAGGATCTTGAAGATAAAATAACCATCTCATTATTACAGATCTACTATTCTCTCAACCACTCTCAACTTCTTCCCATTATTACAAATATATTCCCTTCAAATCCTCCACACATGTCTTGGCACTATCTTGGATGAACATTCCAACCAAATCTCCATGACTTCTCCTTGGATGGGCTTGAATTATCTCCCTCAAATCTTGAAATGGTGGAGGAGGTATTGGAGAAGTCCTTTTGTGATAATCCTTCACATATTCCTACACATTACAAAGATCACACATTTTTGAGATATATATGAAAACAGCCGGTGCCACAACATTTAATCACAAATTCCCTTTACAATACTAAAATAAGATAAAGTGGAGAACAATAAGGTGAAACCAAAGTATATTTATGGAAATGATATCATGAAGGTTAATGGGGTGATGAAATGTTGAGAATGATGAAGGAAAAGGTGGACGAGAATAGGACAAGACAATTACAGGCCCACAATCCTGATAAACTCATGTAAGCAGTGAAAAGGATATTCAAATATAGAAAGGACACCTTGGACTTCAACTTATGGTACTCAAGAGGTCAATGTTACACTCTAACAATGTATATAGATGCACATTGGGAAAACAATGTTGATGAAGAAAAATTACAAGTGGAGAACATTCTTTCTGGGAGAAAGATCTAGTCATTCTTGATTTGAGTAAGAAAAATCTTGGTTCTCTATCCACTGTAGTGGGTATTGTTGCAACAACATGTTGCACATAGGATTCTCTAGATGAAACAAACTATGGGATATCAAGGTGAAATATGATCAAGCCAAGTCTTGTCATCATGACAATAAAAGAGTGCAATGAAACATTTGAAGAATGGTTTATGCACTCAAGGAGGCCAGTATATTCCCATCATGTAGCACTTCCTAAGAGAACAGGTAGCCGAACATAGTGTCAAGATGGAATACATTAGTACCAAGGAATAAGTTGCATATATTTTTACCAACCCTTGATAGAGACACTGTTTGAATATCTTAGATAGAAGCATGAAGTGTTATCCCTCTCATATCATCACTAAAGAAGCACAGCTCAGGGAGAGCATACCTTTTCTATTGATGCCAAAGGGGAAGAATTATATATAGGGAGAGATTTGTAGAGAGGGAAAGGAGAATTACAGAGATAAGAGGGAGAGTGCATGACAGGGAGAATTCTTTCCTATTTCTAAGGGATTCGTGTTTTGAGTACGGTTTTCATCAAATGACAAAGAGGAGATTATTTGAATACATTATTGTCATTGATTTCCCAAGGTAGAAGTAAGTATTCACATAAATATTCTGAAAATGTGACTTTTAATAAATACAAAAGTAGAATTGGATTATAAATGAATTTACGTAAAAGAAAACTAAACGTGAATGTTGATTAGAAATGAAGCTACGTAAAAGTGGAGTAAACAGAGAATTGAATTAAAAGGATAAGTGAAAGTGGAGTAAAATGCACATGGTTTGGACCCATGGTGGCATTTTACTCATGATGGATGAAAAATAAATAAATAAATGAAAGGGAAACTAATTATTGATGTAATAAAGTCCAGGGGTGTGGGGCGTCGGTGTGGTGTGGTGTTAAGCCACTCAGGTGATGTTAAAGTCCTGAGTTCGAACCTGGGGACAATAAATCAATAATGTTAAGGGTTGGTGTGGCTGGGGCAGGGTCACGATCCAGGGTGATTTTGGCTGACTTATATACTGAGTGTGGTTCTCAAGCGTGAGGTTAATGCATGAGTCTACCAAATTAACAAACAAAAAATTTATTGATGTAATAAAATTCGTGTCTTTTCAAATGAATATGACTTTTCATGTAGAGCTAATTCTAAAGTATAAAAGAAAAAGAGGGTTCTGTGAGAAATAATGTGTGTTGGTGAAAATGTAATATTCTTATACATATCATTTTGAAGAAGTGATAATTGAATATATCATTCAATGGCGATGGTCGTAATGTAAAAGATCATATCATTTTCAAACAAAGCGGTCTGTTCTAGCAAGAAAAATTTGTAAAGACATATCTAAGTCTGAACTAGAATAAAAATCGAGAAGATTTGGTGAAGGCGAGGCCGAACATAGAGCATATCTAGTGACTGACTGAGAAGAGTGAGCACCAAAGAATATATAGTAGAAACAGAATTGATTTTTGAAATAATTAGAGTCTTAGAGTAGTGAATGAAACTAAATATGGTGAAAGAAAAAGTAATGAGTGTAGAGAAGGTCTGGTGAAAGAAGAAGTAACAAACGTAGAGCAGATTTAGTGAAGATAGAAGTAGCAAGCAAAACAATGAAGGAAATGCATAGGAAAGACTTGTAAAGTTAAATTAGGTTGGCGCCTACACAACAAACAGTTGTGGTGATTAGTATTTCGAGTAGGTTGGTTCCTACACAACAAACAATTGTGGTGATTTGTGTTTCAAGTAGTTTAGATTTTCCTAAGCTTATTGAGAGAGGATTGAGGGTTTCTCCTATAGGTCGATGCCTACAAAAGACATAGGGGATTTATGTCTCTTGTAGGTTGGTGCCCTCTAATTTATAAAAAAAAATTGGTTTCTTGAGAAAGGGTTTCCACATTAAATGTTGTGTGTCTTTTAGTTGTTACATTTATGTTATTTCTTCATTATGGTTTATCAATGTTAAAAAGAAAAATAGGCGTTATAACCATTCTCCCAACTTTTCAAAGTACTTTCAAGATTAAAATTTTAAATTCATTTATATGCACTTGGAAGACATCTTTATTGATTCACTTGCATGGCTTGAGGAACATTTTATTTTATAATTGTTAACTTATAAGAATATGTATTATTTCTATATTTAAAAATTTCTTTATTTTATATTTTATATTTATATTTTATATATATTAAGAATTAATTAATAATTTAATTTAATATGACCAATTAGTCTACTTGATCTCAAGAATCATTATTAATTATTAAATACTCACCAACCAATTAGTTATTAATATTTAATATAACTAATTGGTGTGATTAAAAATGGTAACAATTACTAGGTTTGCTTACCTTAGGGTGGCAGGTGCACTCCCCGATACAATATCACTTCCTTTTCAAGATTTGACTTGGAATGACAATTTTTTCTTAAAAGATATTGAAAACGTCATTCCCTCATTCAACACGACCATTTAGTAGCCCATTCGAAATGTAAATACACGTCTAGTAGCCCATTGAAGAAAGCACTTTATAGGCTAAAGAAGCTCCGAGAGACTAGTATTCAAGACTTGTTAAATATCTACAACAATAAGGCTCCAAAAGACGAATTGTTGATAGTAATCTCTACATCAAGACAGTAGAAAAAAATCAATTGATTATTGTGGTTTATGTAGATGGAATTATTTTTTAGGCGTTATGAAAGAAATGTATCAAGAGTTTGTAATAGAAATGAAAAAGGAATTTGAGTGGTCTATTCTTCGTGAAATGTCATTCTTTCTTAGATTACAAATTTCTCAATTTGACATATTCATTGACTTGGAATGACAATTTTTTCTTAAAAGATATTGAAAACGTCATTCCCTCATTCAACACGACCATTTAGTAGCCCATTCGAAATGTAAATACACGTCTAGTAGCCCATTGAAGAAAGCACTTTATAGGCTAAAGAAGCTCCAAGAGACTAGTATTCAAGACTTGTTAAATATCTACAACAATAAGGCTCCAAAAGACGAATTGTTGATAGTAATCTCTACATCAAAACAGTAGAAAAAAATCAATTGATTATTGTGGCTTATGTAGATGGCATTATTTTTGGAGGCAGTATGAAAGAAATGTATCAAGAGTTTGTAATAGAAATGAAAAAGGAATTTGAGTGGTCTATTCTTCGTGAAATGTCATTCTTTCTTGGATTACAAATTTCTCAATTTGACATATTCATTTCGCAAACCAAGTACGTCAAGAAAATGTTGAACAAATTCATAATGGAATATTGTACACGAGTTAACACACCTATGGTCACATGTTGTAAATTGAACAAAAATAATGAATCTCTATAAGAATGTAAGTCCTCTTCCTACAGAGCCTTATAAAACATAAATTTGATTATAAAACATAAATTAAATTAGAGAAATGCTATCCTAACATCTTCACAATTTCATAACCAGCATATAACCATTCATCTTAATTAAATTTTATGAGCAGATCATAATAAATTATATAACACAGCTGAAAAATGAAAATACATACCTCTAACTGATGCTATCGTTGTTCTGCAACTCTGCCTAATGCTCTGCTTGATGCATTTCCCAAAACCGTCTAACCAACCAGCCAACTAGGAACAGAGCCTCTCTGACTCCCTAGTTCCAGGATTCCATAAGGATTCCTGGCCCCTGAGCCTAAAACTCCCAGCAACAAGTTCCCCCTGTCTCGGTCCTACAACAAGATTCTCCAGCCAAAAACTCCAGCCAAAACCAGTAATACAGTCTTCATATCTCCCCCCAAATCAAAATCCCCAATACCGTCTCCTAATATGAAAATAATACTCCCTCCAAAAAAAAGTCCCCTTCTCCCGAGTGTTTTTCCCTCTCATAACCCCCTTCCCCATTCATCGCCTCTTCCTTTCATTAAGACTCACCCACCTTACCTCTCCATTCAATGCCAACTACCTTATCCCTCCATTCAATGCCAACCACCTTATCCCCTTCTCCTCAATGGTTCCATCCTTCGATATGTCAAGTTTTCTTTTAATAAATTAAAATTTATTAAACTTAAATTCATTACCCAAATATTTAATGAGTTAATTAATCAATTAATCAATTAATTAATATACATTAAAAAATTAATAATTCAGGACAATTAATGAATTAATTAATTAAACTTAATATACTTTAAACAATTATTTAACTAGGGTTGTTACATACACCCACCCTTCAGGAAACTTCGTCCCGAAGTTACAGTATTTTATGATATGAGGGAAAAGACACATGGTTCACACATTCATAACAAATAAC
>SNQJ01S0143753.1:9961-23676 GCA_010110895.2 Picea sitchensis
TGTCAACGATGCAACAATAAGTTGAAGTCAAGCGTGGGAGAAACAATCAGGTTATAGAGAAATCATTGAACTCCTTGATTGGTTCAAGGCAACCCATCAATAAGATAAATGGAGACCAAGGTACCAAGGCCTCTAAATAAAACCCCAAATTAAATGAGTTGATGTTTATAGGAGAAGATATGTTGGAAACAAGGATCAAGGATCCTCGAGAAACCACATGAGGTGTGGAAATAAGTGGATTGATGCTTTAGCATGATAAGACAAGCTATCCAATGAGTAAGAGACTTGGGACTTCCCTCGAATGAAGCATAAAAAATAGGTTGACCTAGACAATGATCTTTGCAAGAATATGGAAAGACTCGATCATGGATAATCAAAAGATTAGGAAAGTGGGTATGATTGTAAAATGAACTAAGGACCTGTGATGGTTAGTCAAGGAAACAACAAATGTAGTATCATTGATGATGGTATGGAGTACTACATGGGGCATTGTGATGGGATGACTCTAAGGCACCATAATGATTATATGAACTAATAAGAACTTACTATAAAGGTGACTCAAAGAGGGTGCTCCATTCAAGGGAAAAAAGGATTGTTTTCATAGTAACATAAAGAGANGTACTACATGGGGCATTGTGATGGGATGACTCTAAGGCACCATAATGATTATATGAACTAATAAGAACTTACTATAAAGGTGACTCAAAGAGGGTGCTCCATTCAAGGGAAAAAAGGATTGTTTTCATAGTAACATAAAGAGATAATATGAAAAATGTGAAATAGGAGTAGTGACATCTCCCCCATTTTGGTTTTTGATGTTTTATTGATGTTTTTTCATTTTGTCTATATGTCTTTTACAAAGAATAAAAGAATCAAGATACATTACAGACAAGAAAATAGGTTCCCAAACATGACCAATGAATTATGAATTAAATGCACATAAAGAAGGTGGTAGATGGAGGCAAATAGGGGTGGATATCCTTAATGGAATAAAGAATGAAGGTTTAAAATGAAAATGGTCTTCAACACACAAATGAAATGATATGTCAATGGGGCATGTGGGGAAGTATAGTGTGATAAACCAATAGAAACCACTCATGAGTGCAAGGGAACATGTTAGTATGATGACTAGAGTGAAGTATGGGGCTTAATCTATGATTTGCACTATACATACTCCCACTATTGAAGGGGGAAGTAGTGACATGGGTGTATAAAGGGGTACTAAATATGGTAACCCATGAAGGCAAAGTACTACCACTATGAAAGCATAGAATGCAATCCAAAGGGGTGAGGCAACTTGCTCGGGTAAGGACCTAAAGGAAAAATTGGGGGGTGCTAAACAAGGTTGATGTAACATAGGTAGAGGGCGGTATGATGTATGAATGTGGCTTTGAAGAAGTATACAAGAAAGGGGTGGTGACTGTGGGCTTGGAAAAAGTGGTGGGGAAAATAGCTCTTAGAGAAAATCTTGTACATATTAAAAAAATACCATGGCATGAAAGTGCACAAGAAAATGAATCCAAATATTCAAATGACATAAAAATGGAGCTTGTGAGCTCTTGTACATTGAAAAAAAAAATTAGGTTAAAGATAATAAATATGATCGAGCATGAATTTCGAGACTCATTTGGTCATCATGAATTACGAGTTGGGTGATGTCGACCTAAAGCTTCCAATGTAAGTTGCAAGATATTGGACCATTCAAATTTGATTATGTGACTTCTAGGTTGTTCCTCTCCTCCTACTTTATATTTTCATCTAGGATAATTAGATGCAATAGAGTGGGTGGGTCTCCTGTTTTGGAGATGAAACTAGGGTAGTTTGTGTACTACTTAATCGCAAGAATGCAATCATAAAAAAGGAAAGGCCAAAAGTAGCTTGCACGAACAATATTTTAAGCAGTGGCCATTACTAATAAATGGTCACCACAAGCACTATTTTGGTAGTGGTTGAGAACTTTTTCTATCTCTTACTGAATTAGGCATTGATGTAAAATAGTATTGACTCCTTGTCGATAAAGAATGTTTCTGATGAAGAGATAGTGAGGATATTGATGATGAATACACCAATTATCATTGTGGAAAAGATGAGACCCAAATTTTTGTGTGCAATGATAAATCAATATATCACCATACCAAGGGTCTATCAATGAAATGTGGAAAAGATGTTCATCAAGGAGGATATCGTCAAGAGATCAGTTATGCCAATCAGGAACTTGATGAACTCAATGAGCACTAAGGCCTTCTTTTCTTAGTTGGATTGTTTGGGTTAGAATTTTAAGGGTTCCTCCCCTCATTAGTGATATGATTGGGTTGATTTCCCCCTTGCTCTTGGTTCTGATTCAAGTTGTTGTTACACTTTTTCTTTTCCTTGTTTTGTAAATTCGGGGGGATGTGTTTTCTATCAAGCAAAAATTTGACCATGTTCGAAAGAAGGTTGAACAAGGTTGATGTCAAATGGAGGAAAGGGTTGTTGTGGGGCTGATGGTCCTGATGGGGGACTAGGGAAAATGTATTATGGATTTTAAGGTGAGGGGCCATCATAAGTGTTGGGGTCATATAATAAGGATGAGCAACCATTGCATAGGGGACAAGCCACATGTTGAGGGGCATGAGTCCTTGAGTGTGATGTATTGGTACCCAAATGCGAAGGTTTTGATTTTTCACAAGGGATGTTGGGGTTAACATAGGGCATATTGTAATGCCCATATGAAGTGCTAGGTTGGTTGTACAAAGTGTTGGCTTTGTCTTAGTGATTTTCATACTAGCTAGTGCCAAGAGAGAAGGACCTTTCAGAAAATTGGTTGGTGGTATGTGCAAAGGACCCAATAAACTTGTCGACGGCATGAGATGCCCCTAGCATATATTGGTTAAAAGGATGATTTTGAGGGGTATCAGGGATAACTGAGTACAAACCCTGACTGGGCATAAATAAGGTTGAAATGTTGCACCTTGAGGATGGACTCATCTTTTGAGTGAGGCATAATGGTGGCTACATTTTTAGTGAAAATGGGGAGGAGAGACTTCAAAAACCAATCCAAGAAGAGAGGCCCTTGAGCTTGAGTTTTCACAAACTATGTCGTCGATGCCAGTCGTGGATGTTATTCGTGATATGTGTGGTAGTGGTTTGGTGATAGCTAGTGAGAATTTTGACTCCAATATTCTGATGGACTGATAATTGAAAGAAAGTCAAAAAATCTTTGATTATAGACTCAAAGTTGGCATGAGTTCCAATTATTTCGTTAATATACCATTTTGTAGACACCTTAGTGAGGGTGCGTTGAGACAACTTAATTTGTATGGGATCATTCTTGATGTTGTTGGAGGAGCACCATAGATGAAAGGTTGTAACATGGTTTGGTGAATCCTCTCCAAGCTAACCCTCAAAATAGGGAATGTCAAAAAGTAATTGGTCAACATGGGTGGCCAAGCGAGATTATGTTGGATTGGATCATTGATGTGATTTGCCAAATTAGGAAGATTTAGACTAGCCATGTATGCCAGGTTGAATAAAATGATTGTGGATGGATGGGTGATCGATGAGCTAGACAATATAGGGCTCAATGTAAACAAGCTAGCAAATTCTTTGATAAGTATATGGATTTGGTGTAAGAGGTTCTACGCAATTTTTTGTAGAGTAAAAGAACCATCTTAAGACTCTAGTGATCTTCACTCAAACCATAAATCTAATAGGGCCTTCCAATTGTTTCAATGGATGGTGATGAAGTCCACCAAAGAACATAAGTGAGAGTGTGATAGAAATAGTTATAATGAAACTCTTTTGGGGCAAATTTCTAAGAGGACAAAAACTATTTGTCTCGTGTGCCTCCACAATCCATTGAAATCCACTTTGTTATGATCATATATGTTTTGGCCACAAATATACCTCTTCAAATATTGTGGGGAAGGGGTTATTGGCTTCCCAATGGTCAAGGGGAAACACATAAGTTGGGTGTATTTGTCAAACTATTGGTCTCAACCTAAGCATTGACACTCAAAAGAGAGTGTGTCCCTTGTATTGGAAAACACAAGTAGTAAAAATAATTTTAAGTCCCCTATGAAAACAACTATGTTTGTATGAAAACAATTATGGAGAGTTCTTTGGATGCCTCTCTCCACAATATTAACCTAGACTACAAATTCTTTTTCCCTTGAGAGAGGTTTTAGTTGGTTTGATTTTAAGTTACTTTTTCTTTAGAGAATTTAATTTGACATCATCAACCAAGCAAGTTTATGATTTGAATGACAAATGAGGTATTTTGTTCCATGAATTGTTCTTAATCACCCAGATCACTTGAGAAGCGCAAAGTGAAGAGCATACTTTGTTTAGGATAATTTTTGGGTCCTTCAATGTGTGCACAAGTGTAGTGATAACAAAATTAACAATGTTGAAGTACAACATTGAAATGTAGATGTAAAGAAATGAAGAATTGTAAAAGCATAAGTACTTGAAAAAGTGATTTTTTTATTTCCTACAATGTTCTTTTAACTTCTACGCATTTAACAAGTCTAACAAAAAAGTTAGGAAAATCAATAATTTATGAAAAAAATGAAATTGCCTACAAATTTTCACCAAAAAATCTAATGCTACTAAAACATTGATTTATGAAGGGGAAGCAGGACCCAATTTTGACAGTGGCACGACTATGATGGTGGTGCACTTAACATAACCTACTAACAATGGGATTAGTACTACTCGACAATGGGGGATGCGACTTTATTGCATGATATTTAAGCAACAAAATCTAGAACGGTGCTAGAATAGAAGGAAATTTGGTGCAAATGGTGTGGTAAAGGCATGCACATTCACACAAAAATCTAGGAATTAATAAAAAATAATAATAATAATAATAAAATTAAAAAAAAAAATAATAATAATAATAATAATAATTGAAAACCAATCCCTTTCAAGCTGATGGTTAAGGTAAAAATAGAGGTTATACTAAAGCTACAAACTACCAAATGTTAGAAACTAAGCATAAAAACAACTAACAGTTATATTAATAAATAAAACTCTCCAATTGAGTTGCCATTTTGGTGTGGAGGTTTTGGTGGATTGGAGTACTGAAATGCTTTCTTAACCCTCACTTGGAGTACAAACAACACTTATGTGAGAGATGTCACGTGACCATAAAAATGATCAATTGAAGGTTTGAATTTACTTAGTGGTGTGTAAATAGACAATTAATTATGTGATGGACTTCTTTATGTGAGTTATAGATGAATTTGCCTTGTAACCTAGTACGACACTTAAATGCCATGAGAGAGCGAAAATAGGGTGATAACAAGGAGTCATCAATCACTTCAAAGATAATTGAAAAGAGGAGAGACTAATGCTATTTCATCTTTTTGAAATTGATTTGCACCCTGGAATCTTGCAAGAATTGCATAGTCGAAATGACGTGCATACATATTTGTAAAGAATGTCCCAATCAACAAGCCCAAAATCCCAACACTTCGTCAATGGTTTGTGGGGCAATATGTTTTTTATAAACTAAATTGTTAATTGGATGCAGTTGCCCATATGTGCATGGCCTTGACAAGAAAGAACAAGAATTTTCACATGGATATGAATACATCTTGTTTCATGACCAGAACCCATTGCATGAACATTATGATCCACTCTCGTCACAAAAACTATGCATAGGCATGGAAACATATGTTCCACTTATCTCTTCCATTGTTTGCTTACATGGTCTCCTCCCTTGCTTGTGGAATTGAGCCTTATCAAGGATTAACTTTCGCAACAAGAGCTTGAACAATGTCAATTCCATATCAACGATTGTTGTGGTTCTTTATTTGAAGTTGTGTGCTATTTCAAAGATGGATTTGACATGCCTTCCCCAAGAAAATGTAGTGCAAACATTGATGTAGCATGCCTTGTAATCTAAAGATTTCATAGAGTAGTTCAACATTTGTTTGTTTATTATTGGCATTGACAACAAAGGAGGAATTGAAAGCACCCCCTTCACAATCTATTGTTTTTGAAAGTTGCTTCAAACAAACATATGAATTTGGAGTTTATAAAGGTAGGGATCCATACATAGATACCATTCTATCAACTATCAAGCATGTCTACTCTTGATGCTAGACGTATCATGCCCATCCCATGTGCACAATGAACTGATAATTTTGGTTTGTACAAAGCTTCCATTTAGTTCTCGTCACCCTTTTTTAACATTATTGTGTTGTTGTGATATAGTTAGAAAGTGTTTTTAATTTATCCCTAAACTAACAAAGCAAATCCATAATTTGAGAATGAGTAATCATTAAATAGACATGAAAAGGTAAAGAAAATTTATTTCAATATTAGTCATAAAGCCAACGTGTAGATCGACATGGGTTGCATAGATTGAACTACAAGATATTCAGCATACAAGTTTATTATATTTTGTTAGTTAACATTTATGAGCCTACACCAATGCAAAAATCACTTACTAATAGCAATTTTAATGTGCAAGCACATATCAAGGATGACGGTGGTGAAGGGGTAAAAGCATTGCACCAACAATATGGCACCTTGACCTAGAAAATTTTGCCATGAGTCCCTTTCATATAGAAAGAATCAAGAATTGATTCTAGAGTGCAAGGGGTTGTTGAAATGCAACTACTATTCATATACCTCTATAGCACAACAAAGAAAAAAAAAAGAATAATTACAAAGAAATCTTACATAAATGACACATTGATAGCTAATGATTATTAGTAGAACTTCTTTTTTTGGTTGGGGGGGGTGCCTTGCCATTGTTGATGCCAATAAGCATTCTCTAGAAAGTGCATGGGTTCACAAACATAAACTCTAAGAAAAAGGCATCGATTGTCTTTAATCTTTTCTTAACTATATTATTTTCTTCCATACAAAAAACTACCTTTCGATGTTTCACCCTTCAATAAATAGTGTTGCTCTTGATGTACTTCTCGACTTGGCATACCCATTACTATGCCACTTGTCATGTTTGCAAATTTTGCACCCACCCTTATGCTTTCACTTGTTTTCCTTGACACCATGCCAATTGTCAGATTTCCAAATAGCATGCAACATATAGACTACCTTGCTACTTCACACATCTCTTAGGGCTACATAGGGTAGACATTAAGTTACCTTTCAACTCTTATTACGAAAGTAATATAAACTCTCCACCATATCATCATATTATATCTTTCCTTGAGTTAAACAAGATTCACTTCTATTGATGTTTCAATACAAAAACACTTATTTATACAAGACAACGAGATTGGCATGGCAAGATAGAATGACATGTGGTCAAAGTAAGCATTACATGTACTTTGTCATTTGGGTAGTTACAATGAGATCAAAATAAATAATTGTGAGAGATTAATTGAATTAAGTCATCAAGACTAACAAGAAACAATGACTCGTGTGATGTAACATACTTTGCCAACTGGGTAGTCACCAATCTTGAGATTAAAATAAAAAAAAATTGCAAGATGCTAATAGATTGATTAATGAAGTCAACTCATCATTAGGACTGGAAAGAAAGGATTATGTTTTTTAATTAAGCACAACAATCTACTTTCAGATTGGGCAGTTACAACCTTGATGCCATTAAACGATTGTAGTATGTTAAATGGAATAACCAAGTCATCACATAATTGGGTAAGGTCATATTTTACATTTGCTCATAATCAAGTCATCCCATAATTAGGTAAATTAACATATTTTACATTGCTCTGATCACCAATTTATCATTAATTGATTAGAAAAGGTGTTCCAATAGTTAATGAATTGAATTGGAGTTCTACCTCCAAATAGAACAACACTCACATTAATCAATTAGATAATGTCAAAACAAGAAACTTGATACAAAATATCAACTCCTTCCAAATAAAAATAAATAAATAGTTTACTCAAGAAAACTTCCATACATCTACATTAGCAATACAAGTATTGCTATTATTTTAATCATAAAACCCCTCTAGAAGCAATAAGAGTGGCCATCCATGGAGATCTTCCATAACAATAATAAATGAAGCATGTTGAATGTAATAATATTTTGAGATATTATGTGATAACCTTTTGTAATGTTGTGTTTCTCAAATAGTCTCATTTAAACATTCATATAAATATACAGTTTTATTGTTTATGCACAATTACTACAATTTTTATGGGACATTAACAACTAAGAAACACCATCTAATAGCTTAATAAATATGCGCTAATTTCACAAGCCATGGAATTGGAATAAAGTGCACCATGGCTAGTGCCTTGACTTGAGAACCTTTTCAAATGATGTTTGTGCCAATAAGATTTCTCTAAACCCAGCAGTGTCATCATGATAAACTCTATATCATGTGCATGCTCATTACATTTACAACAAAAAAAATTAATCTTCCAGCATAATTCCTTCAATTACCATGCATACCAATCTTCGCAGGTGCAGTAAGCTATTTGGGTAGTTAAGATTTGTGAGAATTGATTAATGTTGAATTGAAAACTAGTAAAATATAATTATTATTAATTATGAAGCTTGATTTGATTTGCTATTAATTTCCCCTGGATTCTATCAAAAAAAATCTCATAGACAACATATAGTATTATTTATGTAAAATCTCATAGACAACATATAGTATTATTTATGTACAAATACTCACTTTTAGGGCACACTAACAACTAAGAAACACCATTGAATAGCTTAATAAATACACGCTAATTTCACAAGTCAAGGAATTGAACAGAGTGCCCCACGGTTAGTGCCTTGAGAACTTTTTTAAATGATATTTGTGCCAACAAAATTTCTCAAAACCCAGCACTGCTATCATGATAAACTCATCATGTTTTTTATTATTTATGAAGCTTGATTTGATTTGCTATTGGTTTTTCCAGGATTCCATCCAAAAATCTTAGAGAATATAAAGTTTTATTGTTTATGCACAAATACTCCTCTTAGGGTACAATAACAACTAAAAAAACACCATTGAATAGCTTAATAAATACACACTATGTTCACAAGCCATAAAGTCGTACAGAGTGCACCATGGCTAATGCCTTGATAACCTTTTCAAATGATGTTTGTGCCAACAAAATTTCTCGAAACCCAACACTATCATCATGATAAACTCTATATTATGTTTTTTCTCATTACATTCACACCAAACAATTTTAATCTTCCAAGCATAATTCTTTCAATCACCATGCATATCAATCTTCATATATCCTTCAAGGTGCAGTAAGCTACTTGATTGGTTAAAATTTGTGAGAATTGAACAACATTGGATTGTAAACTTAGTAAAATATATTTCTTATTAATTGTGAAGCTTGATTTGATTTGCTATTGATATCAAAAAACTCTTATATACCATATAGTTTTATTATTTATGCACAAATACTCAACTCTTAGGGTACACTAAGAGCTAAGAACACCATTGAATAGGATAATAAACACACACTAAATTCACAAGCCATGGTGTACACTAAGAGCTAAGAACACCATTGAATAGCATAATAATTACACACTAATTTCACAAGCCATGGAATTGGGACAGAGTGCACCATGGCATGTGTGTCTTGAGAACCTTTTCAAATAATATTTATGCTAACAAAATTTCTTGAAACCCAGCAATGTCATCATAATAAACTCTTATATCATGTATTCTCACTAAATTCACCCCAAAATATTTTGATCTCCCAAGGATAGTTCCTTTGATTACTATGCATATCAATCTTCCCATATTCTTCAAGGTGTAGTGAGTTATTTGGGTCGCTAAAATTTGTGAGAACTGACAAAAGTCAGATTGAAAACTCAGTAAAATATATTCCTTATTATTTATTAAGCTTGGTTTGATTTGCTTTAGGTGGCTAAAATTTGTGAGAACTGACAAAAGTTAGATTAAAAACTCAGTAAAATATATTCCAAGCTTGATTTGATTTGTTACTGGTTTCCTCTAGATTCTATCCAAAATATCTTATATACAACATATAGTTTTATGCACAAACCCTTATGGTACAATAACAACTAAGAAATACCATAGAATAGCTTAATAAATAAACACTAATTTTACAAGTCATGGAATTGGAACGAAGTGCATCATGGCTAGTGCCCTGAAAACTTTTTCATATGATGCTTGTACCAAACAAAAATTACTGAAACCCAACGCTGTCATCATGATAAACTTTATATCATGTTTTTTCTCATTTCATTCACTAAAAAAATCTTGTCTTCCTAATCTTCCGAGAATAATTCCTTCTATAACCATGCATATCAACTTTACATTACATATCCTTCAGGGCTATAAATTATTTGTAAGTTATTTGAGTGGTTAAAATTTGTGAGAATTGATCAATTGGATTGAAATCTCAGTAAAATATATTTCATATTAATTATGAAGTAACCATGCATATCAATCTTTACATTATATATCCTTCAGGGCTGCAAGTTATTTGGGTGGTTAAAATTTGTGAGAATTGATCGATTGGATTGAAATCTCAGTAAAATATTTCATATTAATTATGAAGCTCGATTTGTTTGTTAATAATTTCCCCTTTATTCAATTTGCTACTAATTTCCCCTCTATTCTATCCCAAAAAAATTATAACAAATTTTAACACATTTTTTAATCAAACATCAAACATGTAAGGCTCTATGCATATGTTTCCCTTTTGCTAGAGTCCAACTACTAATTTCCCCTCTATTCTATCCCAAAAAAATTATAACAAGTTTAAACACAAATTTTAATCAAACATGTAAGACTCTATGCATATATCTCCCTTTTGCTAGAGTCCAAAGGTATGCATTTCACATACAAATTCTGGATTTCTGGTATTTTTGCTAGAGTCCAAACTGATGTATTTCACATACAAATTCTGGATTTCCAGAATAATGGCAGAGATGATGTATTTCAAAAATTCCATACAATTTTTAGGTCTCTAATACAATGACAAGAGTCTAAACTTAACATAGAACACACTCTGTTAAACAATCTGAACTGAACAAGTTTCATATCTTCTGAGCCCAAGACCACAACCTCAGTGAACCCAACAGTGAAAAACATACATTATTTCCTTGAAAATAACAGATTTGAATCTAACAATTACCGAGATATGTACACCATACAAACAAATGGGTCTCATGCATCAAATTTGGTGTCTAGCAAAATCGTGACCTTAAAAATTGATTATTATAATTATTATTATTATTTGAATCCAACAGTTATTGAGGTATGTACACCTCTATACAAACAGATGGGTCTCATACATCAAATTTGATGTCTAGCAAAGCAGTGACCTTAAAAATTAATTATTTTAATTATTATTATATCGAGAATCTGTGAAATATGGCCCTCCAATAATTAACAATCAAATCACTGTAAAGAGGGGTTCCCTTGTCCCACGAACAAAAGAATCTCATACAACAATTTAGTGTCTAGCTTAACTGTGACATTAAAATTAAATTATTATTATTATTACAATTATAATTATGTTGAAAAATGTAAATTCACAATATATAAATTATCTTTATCCAAAAACATATTATTGCAATACCTTTTTTAAAATTATAATCCATTCAAATTCAGCCAAATTAAAATCCATTCAAATCCATTCAAATTCAGCCACTAATGATCCCTATGCCCGTCACCAGGACTAAACCTTAAACATATTATTGCAATACCTTTTTTAAAATTAAAATCCATTCAAATTCAGCCACTTATGATCCCTATGCCCGTCACCAGGACTAGAATATGAGATCAATAACATGGGGGGCTCCCATCTCAATTAATAGACCATAACCAACTCAATTAATAGACCATAATCAACAGTGCATTCTTAATACAAGGAGGTCATTAACTTGGTGAGTCCCATCTCAACTACTCGACTACAGCCCAGCGGAGTATTCTTAGCAAGTTCTAAATACAGGGAACATTACATCTTAATAAGTTATGTAACAAAAACTAATACCACTTCCATACAAAAGATAACATAATCAGAATGCTTTAATATAAAACTTGAAAAAGCTGCGTTCAGATAGGCCCGTTTCCTACACACCAAGGTGAAAACTTGCATTCAGAAGGCGGCTATTCTATACAGGTAAACCGTGATATACATGTCTGGAGAGTTATAAATGACCTTCAGTATGAAGACGCCAAATTATCTATCAATTGAAGTTAACAGTCCATGGAGACACAACAAGAAAATAACAACCTTGGCATAGTTACAATATATACATGCAAGAAATTTCTTGATTCACTCTATGAACAGTATCTTTAGTAAATCATAACACCTTTTTTCAGAACAAAACATTGAAACTCAATTTCCAAACAAGTAATCCAGACTCTTACCTTGTACTGAAAGAGTATCCAGCCAGAGAATATGTGCTGTTAAGTAATCTACACGGCATGCATTAGTGCCCCGAGCATCAAAGCATCATACATTGAAACAAGAAAGGGGTAAATAGAAACTTTAGAATAGATTTTTTAAACTGGGAGTATACTCTTCAAAAGCATAATAGGACAAAAATAATGAGGTTATAATGAAGCGGCCATTACTGCAACATCAATACACGCATGCAAAAATTAATTTCCAGTAAATAAAAGCCTAGTAATTGCTGTCCTTGTACTTGCTCTTAGTATTTCAAATCGAATTTCACTCTATGCCATAACTAAAAAGGCAGAGAAGAAAAGATTACAGAAGGTTTTAAATTGCATCATGCAACCTCCAATCCTGCAGGGGATCTATTCTGCTCAGGATCCCAGCAAAAAGACAGCAATGTATATCTGTTGCATTATAAAACTAAATCTCAGCAGATCCGACACAGCTTAACCTGTAATATCTAAATAATATCGACACTACTGGTAAAATGTAGCGTATACTTAAAGAAGCGAGTCAGTTTCAGTGTTGTAGAAATGCAACTAGAATATCCTACATAACTTACTACCATGCCTCTTAATTTGATAACACTTCATAGCAAATGTACTGTTAACTTTGAGGCAGTTCTAAGCTTTGGTCAAATAAATGTACAGTCCACCCATAATTTAGGGAATTCAAATGAGTACTTGCTCAGCTTGTTGTCAATCTCGATGCCCTTGTATGAAAAAAGAAAATTTTACAACTGTAGCTACACCAGTACTTAGATTGGGCGATCACTCTGAGTCACTCACACCCTCTTCAACAATAAGCACCAGTGCAAAATCAGAGCCAGATATTGGAACTGCATCTTCTCAGCAGTCCTCATCCTCATCGTCATCTTGATCTTCTTCATCCTCATCAACGCCATCGGTGCTTTTTCCCTGCAAAGCAAAACAGTTCACATAACAGAAGACAGGTCATTAGACGACAAGACCATAAGCTTGATAAACATACAATTTCAACTTTACTCATTGGCAAACATAGATAGCAAAAAGACCTAGAACATGACTGATACTAGCAGGTCCAGAAATGACAGGGCATGAGAGCTGTATTTTAAATTGTTCAATGACACTAATAGAGTGTTCAGAGTTTACTCTGACCGC
Organism: Picea sitchensis; assembly: GCA_010110895.2. Lineage (NCBI taxonomy): Eukaryota > Viridiplantae > Streptophyta > Pinopsida > Pinales > Pinaceae > Picea > Picea sitchensis. The sequence continues at coordinate 23,425 of SNQJ01S0143753.1, forward strand.
TGGGAGGATCGGATAGTTTAAAAGTTCTGAGAATAGTAAAAGCTGCTTCTATCATTGGAATTCAGTCATTAAGTCATGCAATAGGAAAAGCTGTTTCCAACACCGTGAGTGACATTTGCTTTAGAAATTAAACTTAAATCATATACTTAATTTACTTACAGGATCTTCATCTTCTCCATCATCATCTTCATCTTCCCCATCCTCGTACTCTTCATCAGCTTCCTGAAATTATTTGAAGTTTGTGAGAGCCTG
>SNQJ01S0143753.1:23686-37341 GCA_010110895.2 Picea sitchensis
GGGACAGAGTGCACCATGGCATGTGTGTCTTGAGAACCTTTTCAAATAATATTTGTGCTAACAAAATTTCTTGAAACCCAGCAATGTCATCATAATAAACTCTTATATCATGTATTCTCACTAAATTCACACCAAAATATTTTGATCTCCCAAGGATAGTTCCTTTGATTACCATGCATATCAATCTTCCCATATTCTTCAAGGTGTAGTGAGTTATTTGGGTCGCTAAAATTTGTGAGAACTGACAAAAGTCAGATTGAAAACTCAGTAAAATATATTCCTTATTATTTATTAAGCTTGGTTTGATTTGCTTTAGGTGACTAAAATTTGTGAGAACTAAAATTTGTGAGAACTAACAAAAGTTAGATTGAAAACTCAGTAAAATATATTCCTTATTATTTATGAAGCTTGATTTGATTTGTTACTGGTTTCCTCTAGATTCTATCCAAAATATCTTATATACAACATATAGTTTTATGCACAAACTCTTATGGTACAATAACAACTAAGAAATACCATAGAATAGCTTAATAAATAAACACTAATTTTACAAGTCATGGAATTGGAACAAAGTGCATCATGGCTAGTGCCCTGAAAACTTTTTCAAATGATGCTTGTACCAAACAAAAATTACTGAAACCCAACACTGTCATCATGATAAACTTTATATCATGTTTTTTCTCATTTCATTCACTAAAAAAATCTTGTCTTCCTAATCTTCCGAGCATAATTCCTTCTATAACCATGCATATCAACTTTACATTACATATCCTTCAGGGCTATAAATTATTTGCAAGTTATTTGAGTGAGAATTGATCAATTGGATTGAAATCTCAGTAAAATATATTTCATATTAATTATGAAGTAACCATGCATATCAATCTTTACATTGTATATCCTTCAGGGCTGCAAGATATTTGGGTGGTTAAAATTTGTGAGAATTGATCAATTGGATTGAAATCTCAGTAAAATATATTTCATATTAATTATGAAGTAACCATGCATATCAATATTTATATTATATATCCTTCAGGGCTGCAAGTTATTTGGGTGGTTAAAATTTGTGAGAATTGATCAATTGGATTGAAATCTCAGTAAAATATTTCATATTAATTATGAAGCTCGATTTGTTTGTTAATAATTTCCCCTTCGTTTAATTTGCTACTAATTTCCCCTCTATTCTATCCCAAAAAATTTTAACAAATTTTAACACATTTTAATCAAACATCAAGCATGTAAGGCTCTATGCATAGGTTTCCCTTTTGCTAGAGTCCAGCTACTAATTTCCCCTCTATTCTATCCCAAAAAAATTATAACAAGTTTTAACACAAATTTTAATCAAACATGTAAAACTCTGCATATATCTCCCTTTTGCTAGAGTCCAAAGGTATGCATTTCACATACAAATTCTGGATTTCTGGTATTTTTGCTGCTGTCCAAACTGATGTATTTCATATACAAATTCTGGATTTCTAGAATAATGGCAGAGATGATGTATTTCAAAAATTCCATACAATTTTTAGTTCTCTAATACAATGACAAGAGTCTAAACTTAACATAGAACACACTCTGTTAAACAATCTGCAAGAGTCTAAACTTAACATAGAACACACTCTGTTAAACAATCTGAACTGAACAAGTTTTATATCTTCTGAGCCCAAGACCACAACCTGAGTGAACCCAACAGTGAAAAACATAAATAACAGATTTGAATATAACAATAATGAGATATGTACACCATACAAACAAATGGGTCTCATGCATCAAATTTGGTGTCTAGCAAAATCATGACCTTAAAAATTGATTATTATAATTATTATTATTATTTGAATCCAACAGTTATTGAGGTATGTACACCTCTATACAAACAGATGGGTCTCATACATCAAATTTGATGTCTAGCAAAGCAGTGACCTTCAAAATTAATTATTTTAATTATTATTATATCGAGAATCTGTAAAATATGACCCTCCAATAATTAGCAATCAAATCACTGTAAAGAAGAGTTCCCTCGTCCCACAAACAAAAGGATCTCATACAATAATTTGGTGTCTAGCTTAACTGTGACATTAAAATTAAATTATTATTATTATTATTATTACAATTATAATTATGTTGAAAAATGTAAATTCACTATATAAATTATCTTCATCCAAAAACATATTATTGCAATACCTTTTTTTAAATTAAAATCCATTCAAATTCAGCCACTAATGATCCCTATGCCCGTCACCAGGACTAAACCTTAAACATATTATTGCAATACCTTTTTTTAAATTAAAATCCATTCAAATTCAGCCACTTATGATCCCTATGCCCGTCACCAGGACTAGAATATGAGATCAATAACATAGGGGGCTCCCATCTCAATTAATAGACCATTACCAACAGTGCATTCTTAATACAAGGTCATTAACTTGGTGAGTCCCATCTCAACTACTAGACTACAGCCCAGCGGAGTATTCTTAGCAAGTTATAAATACAGGGAACATTACATCTTAATAAGTTATGTAACAAAAACTAATACCACTTCCATACAAAAGATAACATAATCAGAATACTTTAATATAAAACTTGAAAAAGCTGCGTTCAGATAGGCCCGTTTCCTACACACTAAGGTGAAAACTTGCATTCAGAAGGCGGCAATTCTATACAGGTAAACCGTGATATACATGTCTTGAGAGTTATAAATGACCTTCAGTATGAAGACGCCAAATTATCTATCAATTGAAGTTAACAGTCCATGGAGACACAACAAGAAAATAACAACCTTGGCATAGTTACAATATATACATGCAAGAAATTTCTTGATTCACTCTATGAACAGTATCTTTAGTAAATCATAACACCTTTTTTCAGAACAAAACATTGAAACTCAATTTCCAAACAAGTAATCCAGACTCTTACCTTGTACTGAAAGAGTATCCAGCCAGAGAATATGTGCTGTTAAGTAATCTACACGGCATGCATTAGTGCCCCGAGCATCAAAGCATCATACATTGAAACAAGAAAGGGGTAAATAGAAACTTTAGAATAGATTTTTTAAACTGGGAGTATACTCTTCAAAAGCATAATAGGACAAAAATAATGAGGTTATAATGAAGCGGCCATTACTGCAACATCAATACACGCATGCAAAAATTAATTTCCAGTAAATAAAAGCCTAGTAATTGCTGTCCTTGTACTTGCTCTTAGTATTTCAAATCGAATTTCACTCTATGCCATAACTAAAAAGGCAGAGAAGAAAAGATTACAGAAGGTTTTAAATTGCATCATGCAACCTCCAATCCTGCAGGGGATCTATTCTGCTCAGGATCCCAGCAAAAAGACAGCAATGTATATCTGTTGCATTATAAAACTAAATCTCAGCAGATCCGACACAGCTTAACCTGTAATATCTAAATAATATCGACACTACTGGTAAAATGTAGCGTATACTTAAAGAAGCGAGTCAGTTTCAGTGTTGTAGAAATGCAACTAGAATATCCTACATAACTTACTACCATGCCTCTTAATTTGATAACACTTCATAGCAAATGTACTGTTAACTTTGAGGCAGTTCTAAGCTTTGGTCAAATAAATGTACAGTCCACCCATAATTTAGGGAATTCAAATGAGTACTTGCTCAGCTTGTTGTCAATCTCGATGCCCTTGTATGAAAAAAGAAAATTTTACAACTGTAGCTACACCAGTACTTAGATTGGGCGATCACTCTGAGTCACTCACACCCTCTTCAACAATAAGCACCAGTGCAAAATCAGAGCCAGATATTGGAACTGCATCTTCTCAGCAGTCCTCATCCTCATCGTCATCTTGATCTTCTTCATCCTCATCAACGCCATCGGTGCTTTTTCCCTGCAAAGCAAAACAGTTCACATAACAGAAGACAGGTCATTAGACGACAAGACCATAAGCTTGATAAACATACAATTTCAACTTTACTCATTGGCAAACATAGATAGCAAAAAGACCTAGAACATGACTGATACTAGCAGGTCCAGAAATGACAGGGCATGAGAGCTGTATTTTAAATTGTTCAATGACACTAATAGAGTGTTCAGAGTTTACTCTGACCGCTGGGAGGATCGGATAGTTTAAAAGTTCTGAGAATAGTAAAAGCTGCTTCTATCATTGGAATTCAGTCATTAAGTCATGCAATAGGAAAAGCTGTTTCCAACACCGTGAGTGACATTTGCTTTAGAAATTAAACTTAAATCATATACTTAATTTACTTACAGGATCTTCATCTTCTCCATCATCATCTTCATCTTCCCCATCCTCGTACTCTTCATCAGCTTCCTGAAATTATTTGAAGTTTGTGAGAGCCTGAATCAGTACAATGAACCTCAAAAAATTTACTCAGACGAATACTCACACTGTTGAAGTACTTTAGGGGATTTGGCCACAGATCTTCCTTGATTATTTCAGCCACCTGGAACATTACAAAAAAATCGATAAATATCAAACCATAACTCAGCTACATATCACCCTGCACATCCCTCGCTGCATACAGCACGAAAATTGCAATTCCTAGCAATCAAAAAGAAAAGATCCATCCCACATGCATTGTACTGATACCAATACACACTTATAAGATTTCTTTCCAGAATCCAGATAAAATATAGACATCAATAAAATTCTAACTCAACAGAGACCATACAAACTTCAAAGTGATGGTAATTTTACACTACAAACGGAAGCAAAATGTAATCCCTCTTACAAGATCCCTAGAAGGATAGATGAAAATCTTTCTCATAGACCTCTGAGAGGCATGGAAATTTTGAGGCAAGAAAAAGAAAATATTTTAATTTCCCACATTTTAGAAGATATGTTGCTGCCAAGATATTTGTGAGGCCCAAGAAAACCTCTCTTATCTTATTCTTGTAGTATTTATTTCCACTCGTCAAAGGATATTCAAGGAATCCAAATCCTATATATTGTTACCAGAGAGACCATATTTGATAGGGCCTAATAGCCCACCAGTGAAGGTCAATGTTGCTCTTCTATTTCTAAATACCCACATGTGGGGGAATTAAAAAAAAGACAGAGTGTATCAGCTGTTTGAAAACATGGAGTTGGAAAATCTGGGAGGCCAATGGCGAACCAGACGAAAGCCCAAAAGTAAGAACAACTTTTATCAATTACAGCTATTATGTTTTGTAAATCAATTCTTGTTTTAGATGTCATATCGAGATTACACTTGTAGCAGCATCATGAAATCCTCAGTGAAGGATTCAAGTCACTTTTTAAAACACTTTTGTATGGTGGAAATGCTGGTGTTTAAACCCAGGCTTTGACTCCATTTTGTATTACTCTGCTGTATAGCTAGGCTCTTGTTTAAAAAACATATAAAATTACTACTATTATTTAAAAAAAATTCAAGTCTACTTATGGTAACATCAGTGTTACCCGTGTTACAACATCTCCCTAACACTGGGCTGTAGAAGAGCCTCTCAGACAATCATTTTTGCAGGGTTCATGCATGCAGACACATCAGGTATGATTGTTTTGTGAATGTCGTGATCACCACACTTGATAATAGGGGCACAAATGTTAGTGCATAAAAAAATAAATTAATATGAATCGCCATAGATCAACGTAGTGGTACCTACAAGACTTGAGATCTAAACTCGTTTCTCTCTTGATTCAATCTAAGCAAACACCAATTGAATCATGAATCCAAAAAGATTTTGTCAAAAACTCATGTTTGAGCATAGTTTTTAAGGTACTTATACAAACCTCATCATGTATTCCATCTGGAGTATCCTTCTGGGTTTCACTAAACCAAGTGAAGAAACTGCATAGTTATCACGGAAAGGTTCAGAAACAAAAGGGCATCTTAAACTTTTATTGAAAATATTCCAATATAAAGCGATCAAAATACAAGCTATTTACTAATTCAAGAGCAAAATGACGAGCGATGCAATTTCACAAGGTTTACAGCCAACAAACCTTTCTTCTTGATAAGATCGCTTGTTTCCTTCCTTCTCTGGACTAATCCCATTGGTCACATCCTGCAGCAAACCCACATAATAATTGGTTGCCAATGGCAATGCAAAACCAGGAAAACTTACATATACAATTTGAGACGACCAATGCAAAACATGCATCAAAGCTTGAACACAATAACTGGTGTAAAATGGAAAACAATTTTACCATCCCATCTTTCCACTTTAGAGTAGTGCCAGTTATTTTTGTGCTTCCATCATCACAGAACGAAAACACTTTAACCAACTTTGTCTCATCAAAGTAAGGATTAGGACGAAATGTCTGCATATAAACGGAACAAGTTCCACATATCAGTGCAAGAGAACCCAGACACATACTTGAGATTTGAAGATACATGGTCAAACTTTAAAACAACACGTCCCCTATAGGCAACCATGCTGCGATTCTTAAGCAATAAATGACACTCAAGCATACGAAGCATCACATCTCCAACAGTTTCTAAACTAAGAAAACATTTGATACTTACAAATGTAATAGAATATCCCGACTTGACATCTTTGAAATCTTCAACATCAAGCGATTGCAAATACTTGAAAACCTGAATGGATTCAGAAGAAAATAATTTAGGTAATTAGTAATCTTTCATAGGCAAGATCATCTTTCAAAAAAACAATAATTAAATAGCTACATGCAGTAAAAGAAAAAACAGTAATTAAGAATATGGAGACATTCATGATCATCAGCAATCCTACTATTTTGACATGTTTCATTCAAATACCCTAAAAAACAATGCATACATCACAGATGTGAAATTATAACAAAATAGATGCCTCAACACACCTTCTGATCTTCTTCAGTCAAGAGGTCGGACAATGCAGGGTGGCTTAAAAACTGTAGTTAAAGCCAATATTAGCAGCCAAACAGAAATGAATTGTCAAATAACAAAGTGTCAACACTACACAATCATTAACTACAAAAGTAACTGAAACAACATTGCCTAACAACTGTTGAAATGCATACTGCAGTAAGCCAAAAATCTGGAATTGTCTGAATGATTTCATTGCGTTTTGTATAGACTGGACGCCGTATCTCATTATATTTTTGCTCCACCTCTAGTACTTTGTCACTAGCTTCTTCATTGACCTGTTAAAAAATCTAGGAAATCAGTCAAATAAACTGCACAGAGAAATGTATCTGGAATGAACATAACGTTGTCCCAAGTTTAAAAACAAAAACATTTTGCACCAAATACAAGAAAATAATAAGTGAAGGACATAACAAATTCATCAACATTTCAAGGACTACTATCACTAATTGGCTGGGGCTTGAATTATTGAGTATATAAATAGCTATAATTCATAATTTAAGAACAAGCATCAAATCGTCATAATTCAAAATTTCAAATATCAATTACAGTCCAGACATTTTTGACCATGTGATCACTTTTCTCCCCTATGAGCTTTCCCGTGTATTTCGAGCTCTTAAAGGGGCAGACCTACTTATGAAAGATGTTAAAAGGCTCACTTCAGAGAGTCTGGCCCATCTTGGCTTTTACATTTTTATGGTTGGCGAATCATTCTCACAAACAGGAAGGTTGTCTGTTGATAATGATTTCAAAACGATGTGTTGACAGTTCTTCCCTTTTCTTGCCTGCCAATTGTCAGTTCCTTGCCCCTGAATTGAAACAGTCATGTTCTTTCTAGATAAATTCCAAATCCAGGTAATGAGAAAACCAATGCAAAGTGCCAGTGAAAAGTTATCAGCATGGTCAACAGTATTCCATACAGCATCAAGCACTCTCTGATTGCAGAGAACGCACCCTTCAATGAAAACCAATAGCTCTGAAAAGAATATGAGCTTAATTCAGAAAAAGAGCCTCCATTTATTCCCAAATACTTTAAAATATTAAGAAATACAGTCACACTTTACCCAACTGCTTCAAAGGTCCTGTTAGGATAAAAAAAACATAAGTTCCTCAACACAATAAATCAATTGGAAATCTTTGGCCAGGACTAGCCTCTCTCTTTTGATCTATATCACTGTGGTGTTTATTTTCTTTCAGACAGGGTTTCTTCTAGCAAAGCTTTTTGGTGATATGATGCAAATCTGAAATCTGTGTTATCATACAATTAAATATATCTTTTAACATGTAACTAATCGGACTGTTGGAGCTGATTCACAGAACTTTTTTTTCCTCTAGATATATTTTTGCATAAAAGTTAGAAAAAAATGGCCAGCAGGAGGCCTCTTTGTAAACCCCAGATGGAGGTGGTATGGGGTGCGCGGTGAATTAAGCACTTTCCTATGTTTTTTTTTTCAAACTATGAGATAAACACTTAACACTTTTTTCTTTGGTTAAAAAAACCAATCGGAATCAAATACCATTTTCTCTTCACATATATTTAAATTTTAAAGATTCTACAATCCAACAGAAAGACTTTATTTGTTAAAGCCAAAATTTGCAAAAAATTAGATACCATTCACCTTAAAATACCTCTTAAATCAGAGCACATATTGCTCAGCCTATCAAACACATATATCGCAATACAGGCAATAAATTGGAAAACTAAGTGCTATCACCCTTCAAATCTACCAGAAGCAAATATCTCAGAAGACTAAAGCTGTAAACAAATTGGAAAGCCAACTACCATCATCTGTCCAAAGCCTCTATACAAACAGCGATTAAGACTAAATCCCTGTAGTGAAAGGCATAGCCCAAAAGATGATTGAGGACTCAATTTTCAATAATACCCGAGTGCAATTTACCCCTTGTAGCAGGCCACATACATTTGGCCAGCGTGGAGACCCATTTGTGCAGTCTGATGAAAAGCAAAACGGTTTGTAGTTGAAACCCATTTCTAAAATTCAACACAATCGGAGATGAATACAGACATCTACATTATGTCATACAGACATCTTATGCCCAATTGAAAAAAAAATAATTCATCATTACCACCACAGTAAATTTCACCGTTTCAATCCAATCCAAACTTATCTCATCAACGCCATAGATTTATACACGCATGCATCTTCTGTGATAAGAGAAAAAGGCTCTGCTAGGTACTGGTGACTTTAGATTCAATCTCAGAGAGCAAAAATAGGGAAAAAAAAACTGCGCCTAGCCTATATAAATGGGGAAAGAGAAAACAAAAGTGGCACACTATTAGTATACAACGAATCTGGCTCTTCCTAAATGTGAATAAAACTACGAATAAAAGATGTAGGGATACTCTGATTGTTATCTGGAATCTGACTAAAACTCTATCCCACTAATTCCTCCAAGAAATCTCTCTAGCAGCTACTAAAAAACAAGTGTAAGAGTAAGCCAACCGTCGACAACCATATAGGTAGGGCCAACCCTTGTGTAAGGGCAGGTGCCAAATAGAATTATGAGCCTTTACCATTCAACTCCAGCAGCCTTGGTGGATCCTTTAGAGACAGTGAATTGGTGGAGAGTGCCCCAACCGACCAGGCCTCTATGACCTTATCATAAACGGGTAGGACTGTGATTGATCTCAAAAGGCATCCTTTGAGGGACAATATACTACATGGAGAGTGCCCCAGGTCACCAGGCCATTATGAGCCTAATCATAAACAGACCGACTGTGATTAATTATAAACCCTTGCACAAAATGCTAGACCAACACATACCCAAATGATAAATGGATAGGTCTCCATAAATACGAAAGAAACTGAAATAATGAATTTGAAGATTCTCTAGTTTCATTTTTTCCTTGAAACAAACTAATATCAGTTCCATTAAATCCCCTGGTACTACTGGATATACAACACATGTAAAAGAATCAAATTGTGGATATCCAAAAGTCTGAAAGAATCTGAAGATGGAGTGTGGGTTTACTGGAAAAAGCAATTATTTTCTTCAAACCCGCTATTATGGGCTGTAATAAATCGTTCCCAAGCAGCTCACGGTCAAGCAAAAATTGATTCAATCCACATGTGAATCCATAAAAACAAACAAATCATACATAGAAAAAAGAATGGGGGAATGGTTTTTAAAACGACAAAAAGAAAACAAATTTATTAGGAAAAAAAACCCAAAAAACTGTTTTAAGAGTGCATGAGAACTTACTCTCTCAAGCTCATCCTGGATTTCCTGCAACTTTTCAATGGAGAGAACGAGTTCACCGTCTATATGCTCTTCCTCCTCTCCCTTTGATCTCTTGGACTTGTCCATCCGGCCCAATCCTTCCGACCCAAAAGTCCTAAAAATCAAACAGAGTCGAAGGTGCAGGCAGAGAGATGGAGAGGGGATGGGATGTAATAAACTGAGTTGCCTCTTCCTCCTACTGTGCCAAGGCCATCAACTACAAGCCCTTAAACCCTGATCCCTCTTAACCCCTGGCTTTAAACCCTTTCTCAAAGTCTCTTAAAAAATCTACATAAGACAAAAATACCCGGCGACTCTCTTCCTCTCGTCTCTTCTCTTGTGATGATGGAAGGACAGGAAAACCGATGTAAGATATTTATATTGATTACATCAACCCTAACCCTAATATCTTTCTAAGTGTTCTTAAGCCCTCTTCTCCACAATAATAGGAAGGAGAAAATATTATTCTCGATGAATGAAAGGTATGGTTCAACCTCCAACGGTTGGAGGTAGGTTAATAGGATTTCTTTGTTAATTATTTTGGAAGTAAATTGTGTTATTTTAGTCTCAAGGGTTATCTGAATTGAATTGATCTTGATGAGGGATGAGGGAAGTATATAAAATGTCTATTTAAAGAGGGATAGATAAAGAGATTAAAATATTTAAATATAATTTAAAAATAAATAATAATAATAAATTAATTTGAAAATAATGAGGCAATAAAGATTAGGGAAATTTCAAATAACCAATCCAATTAACATAGAGAGAAATCTTAGATAAATCAGCAAATTAAAATATAAATTGAGTTAAAAATGAAAAGAATTAAATTAATCTTAATTAGAGAATAAAAATATAGGTATTAAAGGAATTAAGAGAGGAAGACCAAGAAAGATGTAATAAGCTAAAGTTAGAAAGGTACTAAATTTTTTACAAATAAAAGAATAAAATGAGGGGAAAAAATAAAAATTTAAATTTAAGGAAAGATAATTAAAGCTTAGCCTTTAAGATACAAAATCTATAAAAGATGGGAATACTAAATTTTAAAGTAAAAAACCATATCACTAAAATTAAAGTAATAATAATGCAAAGGTGAGATGATCAATAACTGAAAATAAAGAATAAATTAAACTATAAAATAAATTAAATTAAATTATCTTATTTACATGTAAAGATTAAATTATCCTATAAAATTAGGAGGGAATTAAATTGAGGTAAAGGAATTAAAAAAGGATTAGGAAATAGAGGGATTAAATGAAGGAGGAATAAACAACAACTAATTAAATTTGTATTGAAGTAGAAAAATGATAGAAATCACAAGATATCGAAAGAGATAAAGAGAAAGATAAAAGAGGGGAGGCTTATTGAATAAGATGATGGATAATGGGTTCCGATTCACTTAGTTTATATCCATCTTTGTTATTAAAATTGATAGGGTGTTTTTTCCAACGTTTAACTTATTTCCAATATCTATTTTCATATTTAATCATTTTTCCCCAACGACTATCCCTTATTTTGTTTCTTTAAATCTCTTTGTCAATTCTCAGTTCATCATTGTTATAGTTTTCTATGTCCATGATGATGGGTGGAGTGTCCACTTGAAACGTCGAGTGTTTCATAAAATGACACACAATTTACTTCCAGAAAGATTAAGCAACATGTTGATTAACTATGAAAACCTACACACTCAAATTTGTATTAAATATAAAGGGTTGGAGGTAGATTAATAAGATTTTATTATTTGGATAAAATAATAAATAAGAAATAGGGTGGCAGGTACAAGGTTCTCATGAACTCTTGAGAAACAATTAAAAGAACTTATGCATGGGGTATTGGTATTTCATCTAATAATCAAGTAAAAGCTTATGTCTTGTTGCAAGGCCCGAGAAAAGCCAACGACTCCTGAATCCAATCATTGATAGTAATGGAAGATTCAAATGTTATCATAAGCTAGATGGTATTTAACACCATCCTTGTTAACAATCTGTTGGCATCAGTGTTAGCTCGAGCTAAATGAGAGGCAAACAAATTCATCGGCATCGAGTATTATCATATGTTGTGGGAGAATTACCACCTAGCAAATGGGTTCATTAATGCGACCACATCACAAAAAGAGGGGGTCATTAACATTAATGGAATTGTTACCAATCAACCCATCCCATAATCCTTTTAATTTGAGGATGAAGACACGTTTCAAGCAATTAAGGCTTCACGTGGCATACAACATTGAAATGCAGTTGTATAGAAGGGAGGGTTATGATATGAGACCCGAGACACCCCATCGCATGCCTAAGCTCTCAGCTCTGCATGAATTTGAACCCATGATAGGCAAATTTATCTATCGAGGTGGGATTATGGCATTATGTTCTAGAATTGAAAGGTGAAAAAACTAGCCTTTAGATCTGTGTGGTAGTCTAGTAAGTTGTGTTTGCCTAGATGTTTTTTGTATTAGTTTGGTTATTGTTTATGCACAACTACTCCAACTCTTAAGGTACACTAACAACTAAAAAACACCATCGAATAGATTAATAAATATGCGCTAATTTCACAAGCCATGAGATTGGAATAAAGTGCACAATGGCTAGTGCCTCGAGAACCTTTTCAAATGATGTGTGTGCCAATGAGATTTCTCGAAACCTAGCAGTGTCATCATGATAAACTCTATATCTTGTGCTTTCTCATTACATTCGCACCAGAAAAAAATAATCTTCCAAGCATAATTCCTTCAATTACCATGCATACCAATCTTCGCATATCCTTCAAGGTGCAGTAAGTTATTTGGGTGGTTAAGATTTGTGAGAATTGATCAATATTGAATTGAAAACTTGTAAAATATATTTCTTATTAATTATGAAGCTTTTATTTTCTATTGATTTCCCATGGATTCTATCCAAAAAAATCTCATAAACAACATATAGTATTATTTATGCACAAATACTCACTTTTAGGGTACACTAACAACTAAGAAACACCTTTGAATAGCTTAATAAATACATGTTAATTTCACAAGCCATGGTGGGGAAGGCTTATTGAACAAGATGATGGACAATGGGGGGAGAGGCTTATTGAACAAGATGATGGATAATGGGTTTCCGAGATTGACTTAGTTTATATCCATCTTCGTGATTAAAAATGTTAGGGTGTTTTTTCCAACGTTTAGCTTATTTCCAACATCTATATTTATATTTAATCATTTTCCCTCAACGACTATCCCTTATTTTGACTCTTTAAATTTCTTTGCCAACTCTCAATTCATCATTGTTATAGCTTTCTATGTCCCTAACGATGGGTGGAGTGTTGACTTGTGATCCAGATTATTTTAAGAATGAAATGAAGGCAGACATATAACAAGGAAATATACAGAGACATTGCAAGAAACATAAAGATACAACAATACACAATTTCTATTAATGTGAGAAATGTACAAAAATTGTAAAAATACAGAGTAAATGAACTCACTAGAATGGTGGCAGCTTATCTCTAAGAAGAGATGTGACAACTACACTCATTTGCAAGAAGATGTTTACAATGAGGCTCCAAAAGACCTTTATAACATAAAGCATAATTGAGAAAACCCTAAATATCCAAAACCATAACCCCA